>JAVJIF010014892.1:0-103808 GCA_038442645.1 Agave tequilana
ATGCGTGAGTCCAAACAAAAATCACAAAATCTGATGGACTCACAATTTCATTACCAATTTCAAGACAACACCTTTCATCTTTTCAACAAGACAATGAACTATCAACTATGAAAAGATGCTTGAAGCCATGACTCAGGCTCAAAATTCCGTAATCGTGACATAGATATGATGGTCGAATCTCTATGTTCTCACCGTTTTGACCAGTTCTGATGTCACTAACAATCCTGTTAGAGCGATGAGTCAGGTTGTTTTGGAAATAAGATTCCATTCAGAACAACCATATGAACTTGCCCAAAACTCCAAATTTGAAAAAGATATTAATAGTTTGGCAAGTTATTCTTTTCCTGAAATAGAACTTGAAAATGAGTATGATCCTGAACCCCAACTTAGTGATTCAATTCTACTTTCTGATTCGATTATGACTCTGATATCTTCACCTGATTTCAATCTTTTCCCCGAGTCAACATTGGATCCTGTGCCTATTCATCATGAAATGAATACCATCTTTTTGAGGATCATATTGAACTTGACCAATTATACAATTTTGAAAAAATCCTATTGACAAATTGCAAGTTCTCAATTTTTTGATATTGAACTCAATGAGATATGTGACCTAGATTCTCAAATCTGTGATCCAGTTCAACTTTCTGAATCAATATTGACTCCTATTTTGTTACCAAACTTGAGTAATATTTTAGAGTCAGTTTTGTTTTATTCCCCACCTATCATTTCCTGAACTTGAATCACCAATATTAAGTCACATTCCATTGTTAGAAGATAAAAGTGGACTTGAGTTTCCTTTCTTGACTTGGACCCACTTCCTGAACCTATTTCGACTCCTGAACCTTCACTTGACTTAAGTCACCTTCCTGAGTCGGTATTAGTTCCTATACTTCCTGAGTCCAAGTCAATCATTCTATCATTCATACTCCATTTTAGGACAAGGTGGTTGACAAATTTGACTCCGAAATTAATTATGAAATTTGGAAATTAGATGGGGTCAAATACTTAATAAAAAATCCTGTATGGACACATCTTTCTAGTGGGTTATATTAAAGTAATTCTGGTGGGTTCCTTCGAACCCCAAGAAAAGGTGATTGGGCCGCATTTCGTGGACCAACAGGACCACCACCGGAATCACCACCTTAAGGTAACATTTTCCTTCCCTTTCTTCTTTTTCATGCATCTTATGCATTTAATTCGTACATTGAGGACATGCATGAGATAGGTGGGGGGGAGGGTCTAACATAACTTTTCTTTTGTTAAAAAAAAAAATTAACATTTTTCTTTACTTTTAAAAACTTTTGGAAAATGGAAACAATATTTTGACATATTTTTGTAAGAAATTAAGTAATTTTAAGGAATAGGAAAATCCAAATTAGGATTTCTTATACTTGGTCAAAATAAGATTATTTGTTTGATTTTTAGGGTTAGGAAGATAACTTGTCAAAGTAATTTAGTCTTGATCTTTACCTTGATGAAATATGCACACTTCATACACTTACACACTTAGGGTTCAAAAACAAAGATTCTTATGCCTTATAAAAAAAAAGATAAACAAATCTAATTATTGATTAGCTAGTTGCTTTGGCCTAAGCAATCCTTAGTATTTATGCGAAAGATGATTAGATAAGTTTGAAAAGAAATATATATATAAAAATCCTCTGATTAAGCTGGTTATTTGTGCCTAATAAAGCATAAGTATCACGCCTAAAAGAGGTTCATATAATAAAATCCTTAGTTTTGTGGCCTTGTTTGCTCGAGTCCTTAAGTCCTAGGGGTGTCTTCTCATACATGGGTAGATTAGAAAGCCTAAACTAAAGAATAATACCACCAAAATATATATATATATATATATATATATATATATATATATATATATATATATATATATATATATATATATAAGGCATAAGAGTTAGAGTTAATGAAACCTTAGTCAAAATTTTCACAGTCACAAGTGCATATGACTCAGGGTAAATTAATAGACTAGATGAGAAGTACAATTTTGACTCCTTACTTTGATTGATAAACAATTTTTGAATAGAGACTAAGTTTAGGAATGAAAAATTCGGTTGTCCTATAACTTATAGATTACTTAAATCTTAGAATTATATTTCAAATATTTTTCTCCTTCAAAATGCTTTTCGAAAATACTAACTCTTTGTTTCTCTTTCTTTATGAATTTTGTGGGTGCAATCCGCTGAAAACCCTCACGAGACAAAACTCGTCCTCTAGGGGGGAACCTAGAGGTTTAACGGCTTGTTGCACATGCTCAGTGCAATCGCGCGACTGCGAAAGTGGTCTAATAATCCTTAGTATAGTTTAGTTATTTTGCTCGAGGACGAGCAAAAGATAGGTATGGGGGTGTGATGGTGGTGTGAAAAGTGCATTTTATCATGAACATTTACCATCACATTTTCATATTTATTCATATAATTCTGCACATTTACTAATATTTTATGATTTATTGTGTGCAGGCTTGAGTTCTTATTTTAATAATAAATAAAGCCTAAAAGAAGCCAAAAAGCCCATATTCAAGCCCAAGTGCAAAAGTGCAAATATTAATTGTCAAAATTGCAAATACACATGGGCCAAAGTGGCAAATATTAAAGAAGAGGGAAGGATAGACTTCTATTCAAACCCTAAAAACTTGCAGATGAGGATAAAAGCCAAAGAAGGAGAATTTAAGATTACAAATTCGTGGATAAAAGATTTGGGATCTAGGTAACTTGATTTCCAAGTTATATCCAAACCAAAGATTAAGAGCCAGGATGCAGCTTCCAGAAGGAAACGACCAGATGGAGGACCAGGAGAAGCCACGCGCCAAAGCGCGTGGCCAGCGCCACCATAAGGCGCGAAAACGTGGCCCATGCCGCGTTTCCGCGGCAATCCAGTCATATCCAGGGAACCGCCTTCGTGGACGACTTCGACTGGGACTCTACCTCCTTCTGCTCCTATAAAATATCCCTGCAGTGCAACCGAGAAGAAGAGGTCCAGAGCCAGAGGGCCAAATCTAGGGTTTTAGGCTTTCTTCTTTCTTGTTTAGTTTAGGTTTTCTTTTCTTTTTTAATTTTTATGTAAGTGAGGGAGAGGGCTATGTTGAGAGTGACACGATGTATGCTTCTCTTCTCTTCCATGTACAAGTAATAAAGGTAACTTTTCTTTTTATGTCATTGCTTTATTTTCCTTTTGTTTTCTTCTCTTTTTCTATTTTTATCTCTGTTGGTTTATGATGAGCATGCAAGTGATTTCCAAAGCACAAGTATAACGAATCTTGGTGGGTGCCAACGATATTTCATGGTGATGTTCTCCTCCTCAAGGTACGTATCACTTCATACTTGCCCAAGCTTGATGATATAATGCGAACAGGGGACTGAGATCGATCCTATGGTTTATGCGTTCAACGCCTCCAAAGCAAGGTAGAAAGTGTTAGGATTTCACGTTTTTCTTCAACCAAACTAAGGTAGTGTTTATTTCTTTTCTTTCTTTTTTTTATTTTTGTAGATTAAATCACCATCTCCCAATTCTTTCTTTCTCATCTCATTATAAATACCACCTCTAATCCTCCATCTTCATAATCTACCGCCTTCTTCCTAACTTAACTTTAACTATTCTTTTTTGTTAACTTAAAGAAAATAATTTTTAGAGATAACTTACAAACGCTTCTATCGCTAGTCCCTCCTGAGGATCACGACCCGCATAGCCACTGCTACCGCAGATTCGAATTGAGCACTTGCACATTTTGTTCTAAATCTAAAATACTTTATTTTGTGTGCAGGAAAAAAATCAATCAACAAATTGGCGCCGTTGCCGGGGAGGGACGGTAAGTTTATCTCTAATAAAAAAATTATTAACTAATTCTTTTATTCTTTTCTGTTTGCAGATTTGGAGAACAGAAAAAACAACAGCAGAAGTGGACATATAGCAACTCTGTGCCTCTGCCCTAGAAGGCAGAGCAGCAGAGCCTACTCATCTGCCGCGCAAACGCGGCAATAACCGCGGATCCGCGGCAGTAGTAGTTCACTACTGATTCAATTTTCTGCAGGTTGCTGGAATCTGCAAATTTGATTTTTCTGTTCTGTTAAATATTTTCTGTGATCATCCTGCAAACTGCTAATTAACCAACAGTAAAATATTTGTTGATAAAGATAAAAAAATTGATTAGACGTTTGATATTAGGCACGTGTCTTTTCAATTCCTTTATTTTATGTTGAAGAGTGCTGGAGCAAGGTACGTTCGCATTGCATGTGTAGAATAGGACTCATCTCTTGGTTGATGCTTTGAGTGATTCTTATTTACATATTTGTACACTTGCACAAATTATCTTAAGGGCATAACCCATTAATAAGATAAGGTGGGGATTTCATCACCCTTCCCTAGCCAAAAATCATATCCCAAGCACTCACTAACCCAAGCCTAACTTAAAATTAGTAGACGTTGGCCCTAGGGACATCTCGGACTCAATTAGGAGATATCCTAAGGGGGAACAATGCTGGAAGTTGACTTCTGCCAAATCAGTGTCTAAGGGGATTGAGGACCGAAAGCCCGAAGATTGGTGGTTATTTAATTAAGGAACGTCTTTGACGGAAAAACCCCCCACCAATCTTGCCCTGACCTGGCTGATTAACTTGTGGTCAAAGTCTGCACCCAACCTCCCGTGGACAGTCTAAACAGTTAGGAGTCGTCTAGGTCATAGGTCTACCCTAACTTAGGTTAGAATTTTTTCTTTTTTGTTTGTTTATTTGTTTGTTTTCTTTTTTTTTTCTTTTTTTTTTTTCTGTGTGATATGGCATATAATAATAATTTTTCCAATTTTAATCCATTATTACACACCTAACTATTTTTCGGATATTACCAACCCGGCATATCATAACTTTGACCAACCTAGTGTGCCAGAATGGTCTTATCCGAATAAATATAACCCATACCCCCCATCTTATGACCATAATTTCCATAATAGTTTCAACTCTTCACAGAGTTCATGGGGTTTCGATTCCCCCGAGTCCAATTTTCAACCGAATTGTCCTCCGTCTCCACCTTGTCCACAATATTCCCAAGATTCATACTCAGATCCACCCAGTCAGAATAGACTACCATCTATCAGGAAATGATGAGTATGCATGAGTCCAAGCAACAATTACCATCAATCGCAGACATGATTATGCGTGAGTCACCGACTCACAACTTCATCACGATTACACTTCATCCTTTCAAGTCCAATCACAACATGATGCACCTATCAACTATGAAAGGATGCTTGCAGCCATGACTCAGGCTAGATTAGCCCGTGATTATATGATATAGATATGATGGTTCAATCTTTACGTTCTCACCGTTCGGCCATTTCTGATATCGCTGACCACTCTCTTAGAGCCGATGAACCAAGTTGCTTTGGACAACAAGATTCTAATTCAGTGCCATCATGTGAACTTGCCGAAACTCCAAATTTTGATAGTTTGACAAGTTTTTCCTTTCCTGAAATAGATCTTGAGCATGAATATGATCATGAACCCCAACTTGATGATTCATTTTGCTTCCTGATTCAATAATGACTCAGGTGTCTCCACCTGATTTCACTTTTTCTGAGTCAACATTGGATCATGTGCCAATCATCATGAATTTGAATCACCCATTTTTGATGATCATATTGAACTTGACCAATTGTGCAATTTTGAAAGTCTCATGGATAAATTGGCAAGTTCTCATTTTTATGATATTGAACCCAATGAGATATGTGACCTAGATTCTCAAATCTGTGATCAAGTTCAAATTCCCGAATCATTATTGACTCCTGTTTTGTTACCCGACTTAGGTAATCTTTTAGAGTCAGTCTTGATTCCCACACCTATCATTTCTGAACTTGAATCACCAACATTGAGTCACATTCCATTGTGGGAAGATTATTATGGACTTGAGCTTCAACTTATTGATTTGGACCCACTTCCTGAACCTAGCCTGACTCCTGAACCCTTACTTGATTTAAGTTTCTTTCCTGAGTCGATATTCGTTCCCGCACTTATGACGTCCAAGTCAATCATTCCATCTTTTCACACTCCATTCTGGGACAAGGTGGTTGATACAATTGACTCTGAAATTATTATGAAATTTGAAAATTTGATGGGTTGGACTTGTTTAAAAATAATCATACATACATTGTAGTGGGTTATATAAGAAAAATTTCTGGTGGGTTCCCTCGAATTTCACAAAAAGTAGATTGGGCCGCATTTCGTGGACCAATTAGACCACCACCGGAACCACCACTTGAGGTAACTTCTGCCTTCCCTTGTTCTTTTCATGCATATATGCATCATTCATACATTGAGGACAATGCATGAGATAAGTGTGGGGGTAGGCTTTTATAACATACTAACATAGGTAGAAACTAACAAAAATTTGCTAAAAAAATAAATAAATAAAAAATTTAAAAAAAAAGGACAATATTTGACTTATCTTTTGAAAGAAATCTAAGTTAATCTTAAGAATTAGGAAAATCATGATTAGGATTTCTAAAAACTTGGTCAAAATAAATAAATTGTTGAATTTTTAGGTATAGGAGGAGAAAATTGAATAAGTAGTTAGTCTTAATTTTTACCTTAATGAAATGTGCATACCTAATGCATATCTAGGATTCTAAGACGAAGACCTTTGTGTCTCATATAAAAAAAAAGAAAGAAAAAAAGAAAATCACTAATTAAACTGGATACATGTGCCTCAAGAAGCATAAGTATTCATGCCTAAAGGTGAATAAATAAAATAAAGTCCTTAGTTTTGGGGCCTAGTTCACCTCGAATTTGAGTCCGCGGGGTGTTTTCTCACCTGGTGCCCTAAAGCCAACCGGTTTGGGAGTCATCGACTTTAAGTTCGTTACATGGGTGGATTAGAAAGCCTAAGGAAATTAAGAAAAAATTACTTATATATGTACTAACACATCTAATAGTCAATTAGTTAGATATGAGGGCCTCAAGAAGCCTGATACTTACACGAAAGAAAATTAGATGAGTTTAACATATTAAAAAAAAGTATATATAAATAAATAAATAATAAAGAGGCATGAGAGTCCAAGTTAAGGAATTCCTAGTATAAAATTCATAAGGATGCATATGATTTTTGGTAACAAAAAAGACTATATTAGAAATTCAATTTTAAATCTTACCTAAAATGGAAAACAATTTACTGTATAAAGACTAAAGTTTTAAAGAATGAATAAAAATGATAATCCTAAAAACTTATAGACTACTTAGTCTTTTCAAAAGTATTCAAATATTTTCCTTTTTATGGATTTTGTGGGTGTAATCCGCTGAAAACCCTCACGAGACAATACTCGTCCTCTAGGGTAACCTAGAGGTTTAACGGCTTGTTTCACATGCTAAGTGCAATCGTGATTCCTACGAAAGTGAGTTAGGTTAGATTAATTTTTCTTTTCTTTTTTTTTTCTTTGATTTTTACTCGAGGACGAGCAAAAAGATAAGTGTGGGGGTGTGATTGGTAGTGAAAAGTGCATTTTTATCATGACATTTACCATCACATTTTCATATTTATTCATATAATTCTGCACATTTACTAATTTTATGATTTATTGTGTGCAGGCCTTGAGTACTTATTTTAATAATAAATAAAGCCTAAAAGAAGCCCAAAAGCCCATATTCAAGCCCAAGTGCAAAAGTGCAAATATTAATTGTCAAAATTGCAAATACACAAGGGCCAAAGTTGTAAATATTAAAGAAGAGGGAAGGATAAACTTCTATTCAACCCTAAAAACTTGCAGATGATGATAAAAGCCAAAGAAGGAGAATTTAAGATCACAAATTCGTGGATAAAAGATTTGGGATCTAGGTAACTTGATTCCCAAGTTATATCCAAATCCAAAGATTAAGAGCCAGGATGCAGCTTCCAGAAGGAAACGACCAGATGGACGGACCAGGAGAAGCCACGCGCCGAAGCGCGTGGCCAGCCGCCACCATAAGGCCGCGAAAACGCGGCCCAAGCCGCGTTTCCGCGGCAATCCAGTCATATCCAGGGTACTGCCTTCGTGGACGACTTCGACTGGGACTCTACCTCCTTCTGCTCCTATAAATACCCCTGCAGTGCAACCGAGAAGAGCGTCCAGAGCCAGAGGGCCAAATCTAGGGTTTTAGGCTTTCTTCTTTCTTGTAGTTTAGGTTTCTTTTCTTTTTTAAATTTTATGTAAGTGAGGGAGAGGGCTATGTGAGAGTGACACCGATGTATGCTTCTCTTCTCTTCCATTGTATCAAGTAATAAAGGTAACTTTTCTTTTTATATCATTGCTTTATTTTCCTTTTTGTTTTCTTCTCTTTTTCTATTTTTATCTCTGTTAGTTTATGATGAGCATGCAAGTGATTTCCAAAGCACAAGTATAACGAATCTTGGTGGGTGCCAACGATATTTCATGGTGATGTTCTCCTCAAGGTACGTATCACTTCATACTTGCCCAAGCTTGATGATATAATGCGAACAGGGGACTGAGATCGATCCTATGGTTTATGCGTTCAATGATAGGTAGTGAAAAATGCATCATTGTCATCATATATACCATCGCATTAGCACATTTATTCATATTATAATGCACATTTATTAATAATTCTTTATTTAATATGTGCAGGCCTCGAATTATCAAATTAATAAAGAAATAAAGTCTAAAGAGCCCAAAAGCCCAAGATCCAAGCCCATGTTTGAAGCCAGGTGAAGAAGCGCAAATACAGAAATTCAAAATGCAAATACAAGGGATAAAAATTGCAAATATCAGAAATTAGGGTTGGATAGACTTCTATCAAACCCTAAACACCTGCGGGATAAGGATAAAAAGCCAAGATAGGAAGGAAATTCGTGGAAAGGAAATTTGAAGAAATCTAGATTAGGGATAACTTGATCACCAAGTTATCACGAAAATCTAGATTCAAAAGGCCAGGATCCACTTTCCAGAAGCAGGCGCCCTCATGGACGGACCAGGAGAGGCCACGCGCCAAAGCGCGTGGCCAGAAGCCACCAGATTGCCGCGGACCCGCGGCAAAAGCCGCGGATCCGCGGCAATACGATCTTATCCCTTTACCAATTTTGGTGGTGATGTTTATCCAGGACTCTGTGGTTTTCTGCCCTATAAATATCTGTGTATTCGCAACGTAAAGGGGATCCAGAGGCGATCTAGGGTTTTTCTTTAGCTTCTTTTAAATTTCTGCCAAAGTTGTAATTTTATTCATGCTCGTTGTGGAAGAAGAAGGAGTCTTGTACTTGGAGATCTAAATCTGCAATAAAGGTTACCTTCTTTGGCACATTTAATTCTTGCTACTTTTTATTTTATTTTCTCTGTGATTATTCTCTTTGCTTTCAATCTGTGATTTCGTGTTTTCTTTCTTCTTCTTTTCTTCTAATTAAAAATAAAAGAATAAAAAAAATAAATAATTATAAAAAAAAGAAAGATGAAGTCTAACTAATTCTTTGTATGGTTTGCTGATCACTTAAGCAACCCTAGGGCAAGTAGGATTTGAATTGATTGATGACTATCCATTAGAAACCCTAGGTTTAATAATTGTTTTTCTTGAAGATTAAACTGATAACTAGATCTATTAATCTAGGTTGCACATTTAAAGGACTTATCATGACTTCATGCTTAAGAACTAAGACGGCCTAAAGTTAAGATTTCTCTTTTCTTAAGCTGTACTTAGAAGTTAGGATGAAAATTGTTTAGTTTTTAATAATGTAACTTAGTTATAATCTGGTATCGTATTTTCTTGCTTGAATCAATCTTAATAACCTAGGGTAAATAACATTTATCTCAAGATGAAATTCAACATCCAAGACTTGCATAGTGGGTTGTGGTAGTAGATCAGTAAAAACCATGCTTCTCAATCCATATTCTCTTCAATTCTAATCTCTTCCGTGTTTACTTGAAGCATACGAGGAATCAGCCGAAAAGCTTGCATCGCATCCTTCCCTGAGGATCACGACCCGCTCGAGCCTTGCTACAGCGGATTCGCATTGAGAAGAATTCTGAACTCTATTTTTATTATAACAAATTCTCAATCAAATTTTGGCGCCGTTGCCGGGAAGGAACGGCACGATTTCTCGTTCTAATCATTCTTTCTCTTCTGTTGCAGGTACAGAGAACAGGAAGCAGAAACAGAATAGCAGAAGACACATATTGCTATCCAGTGCCTCTGCCCTCGAAGGCAGAGCACTTGGACCTACAAGTTTGCCGCAGAAACGCGGCAAAAGCCGCGCCTCCGCGGCACTTGTAGTGCACTACTTACAGATTTTTCTGCAGGTTGCTCTGCAGTGCAAAAATTCTATTTTCTGCTGTGTTATTTTATCTCTGTGATCACTCTGCATCTGTTAATAATTAACATTAACCTATTTGTTGAAAAAAAAAAAAAAAAAATATTTTTAGACTCTTGCATATTAGGGCACGTGTCTATTTTAATTCTTTAATTCTGTTGAAGAGTGCTGGCGACAAGGTACGTTCTGCATAGCATATAGATTAGGAAGCACTCTTGTTTGTTTACCGCTTTCTTGAGTGATTACTTTTCTACCGCTTTACACGTACACTAATCCATTTTAAGGGCATAACCCATAACAAAGATAAGGTGGGGATTTCATCACCCTTCCTTGGCCCACAAATCATACCAGTCACATTCACAACCCTAACCCTAATTAAAACTTGACTAGACGTTGGCCCTAAGATAACTCGGACTCAATAGGAGATTGACCGAAGAAGGAAAGTTGTTCGAAATTAACCCTTGCAAAATCGGTGTCTAGCGAAGGGATTGAGGGCCGAAAGCCCGAAGAACGGTGGTTATTTAATTAAGGAACGTCTCTGACGGAAAACCTCCCACCGGTCTTGCCCTGAACTGGCCGATTAGCTCGTGGTTGACGTCGACAATAGACCTCCTAAGGACAGTCTAAAGTTAGGAGTCGTCTAGGTCAAGGATAACCCTAGAATAGGATTTTTGTTTGTTTTTCTTTTTCTTTTTGATTGATTGGGTGAACTTGTTTGCTGATTGTGCATGACCGCTTGGTCGAGAGACCCACTCACATCCAGGCTAACTAGAACTAGTTCACCACCCGAGCTCAAGCCCGACTCTCTCATGGCTCAACCGCCATCTCTCCAAGATAGGTTCTATCCCTTAGAACCTCTATTCCTTCTTGCATCAAACTGAGTAATGAAGGTGTTGACCCATTTGAGCTTAAGCCACAATATATCAACACCCTTCCTAAGTTTCATGGACTTGAATCAGAGGATGCATACTTCTTCATAAGGGAATTTGAGGAAGTATGTTTAATGATAAATATGCCTAAGTTGGGAAAAGATGCCATTAAGCTTAGGTTTGTCCCCTTTGCTTTGAAAGATTTAGCAAAGAAATGGCTCTACAGTCTAGAGGTTGGTTCTATAGACACTTGGGACAGTTTCGTCAAGGCCTTCTTGAAGAAATTTTATCCCGTTCACAAGACTGCACTGATTAGGAAGAATATCCTACAGTTTAAGCAAACAGCCAATGAGCCTTTTTGGAAATACTTCGAGCGGTTTAAGGACCTCCTTGCCCAATGTCCCCATCATGGGGTAGAGAAATGGCGACTTTGCCAAGTCATATATGATGGATTAGATTATTCTACTAAGACATTGTTAGAATCCATGTGTCAAGGAGGATTTCTGGAAAAGAATGAAAATGAAGGATGGTCATTGTTTGAGGACTTAGCTGAAAAAGCCATCCAGTGGGACCCTACTCCCGAGAAATCTAGGACTAATGACCCCACTTCTTCAAAAGGAGGTATTCATTCCATTGAGGCCAACATAGCACAAGATGCTAAGTTAGCTGCTGTTATGCGTAGACTAGAAGCTCTTGAAACTAAGGAGCCAGTCTCTGTGAACCAAGTCAGCCCAACATCTTCGGCGGGCTGTACTTATTGTCAAGATAGGAACCATGTGTTCGAGGAATGTCCTGTCTTCATCGCGCATCAATGCTTGCCCGAACATACGAGTGCAGCCTTCACAAGGCCCGCCAACAATCTGCCCGCCAACAATCCATATTCGCCCACCTACAATCCCGGTTGGAGAAACCATCCCAATTTGTCATGGGGCCAAAGTAACAATGATCAAACTAGGCCCAAATTCTCCAACAATTTCCAAAATCCGCCCTATCAAAATCCTCCACCCTCTTTCCAATATTCACAAATGGAAACAAGGCTCTCCAATCTGGAAAGAAAGGTGGACACTATCGTTAAAAGCAATGACACGCTGGCTCAAGTCTTGACTAGGATAGAGATGCAAATGAATCAGCAAGAAAGGCAAAAGGGTACTCTACCTAGTCAACCATTCCCAAACCCTAGGAACTCTAGTCAAGCTCACTTGGCTGAAGAGAATCATATGAGTCAGTGCAATGCGATTCATACATTGCGGTCGGGAAAACAAGTTGATAACCAAGTATCAACACCATCAAGTTCTAAACAAGCATTCAGCTTGCCTGATCCCACTCCATCCCAACTTAATGCCAACAACACGAAAAAAGACAAGTCAGCCGAAGATATGCACAAGCCCATCGCACCCTACCCAAATAGGCTTAAAGATAAGCAATGTGCACAAATGGATAAGGTACGAGAGATTTTTAATCAAGTTAAGATCAATATACCTCTTCTTGATGCAATTCAACAAGTCCCTAAGTATGCCAAGTTTATTAAGGACATGTGCACAAAGAAGAGAAAGACTAATGTGCCCAAGAAGGTTTTCTAGCCACTAACATTAGTGAGCTATTGTCTAACCAGATCCCTGTCAAGTATAAGGACCCTGGTTGCCCCACCATCTCTTGCACAATAGGTCAAACTGCAATTAAGCATGCACTTCTTGATTTGGGAGCAAGTATCAACTTACTCCCCTTCTCAGTTTACCAACAACTTGGGTTGGGCGAACTTAGTCCGACTAAGGTTACAATCCAATTGGCTGACCGATCCATAAAAATTCCCAAAGGAGAAATTACCGATGTGCTCGTCCAAGTTGGGGAGTTTATCTACCCAGTAGATTTTGTTGTTCTGGAGACCGAACCTGTATCCACTCTTCGGTCTCAAACTCCCGTTATCCTAGGGCGTCCGTTCCTTGCAACTGCAAATGCGATCATAAATTGTAGGAATGGATCCATGAGGTTGACTTTTGGAAACATGACTAAAGAGGTCAATGTCTTCAACCTGGAAAACCAATCTCGTAAGATTAAAGACCAAACATTTGAGGTGAACTTCATCGAGAACATTTGTGAAAAAGAAAGTGAAAATGAGTCTCTATTTCTTGACAAGTTATTTGAGGATAAGTGCGATTTGAGTGATAAGATGACACATGTTGATGATTATAATTTTAAAGTTCCATTTAAAAAACGAAGATTTGATCTAAGTATCTTCAAAGAGCCAAGCACTGAAATATCGCATGAGAATATAGTTCAAGAAACTCCGATTGACTTAACTTTCGAAAGTCTCTTTGAAGAAGAACTCCTATGTTTAGATACACCGATTAAGGAGATGTTGGTTAATTATTCACTTCCAGGAAAAAGTGTTGATTTAAGTTTTGAGGAGATGTACGGAACTGAGCTAGAATTTCTCGGCAAGGAAGTTCCAACTGAAAGGTGTGATGAATTTTGAATAATGGAGGTGGACATATGATGAGGAAGAGCCTAAAGAAGATGAAATTGGGGGAGAGAATTTTTAAAACAAAAATGTTGGTCTCCCCATTGTGCCTTATAAAGAGAACCCATTGGAATGATGGGAAACGAGCTAGAGGGATGAATCCTAAGCAGCTCTAGGTGAGAGTGATACATGTGTTGTACATATTATGGTATACTATTATTCTTTGCCTCTCTTTACATTTTTCTTCATGCATTCATGCATTTCATACATTGAGGACAATGCATGAGAAAGTGTGGGGGAGGGTTTACTAACATAGAAAAGATTAAAAAAAAAAAAAAAAATTTCTCTTTATTTGTTCTAACATTTTAAAAAAAAAAAAATAAAACACAAAAAATAAAAAAAAAAAAATTGCTAATAAATATTAAAAACAAAAAAAAAAAAAATGTTATAAAAAGGAAATATTTTGACTTATTTTTTGAAAGAATTCTAAGTTAGTTTTAAGGATTAGGAAAATCATGATTAGGATTTCTAAAAACTTGGTCAAAATAAATAAATTGTTTAAATTTTAGGTATAGGAGGAGAAATTGAATAAATAATTAGTCTTGATTTTTACCTTAATGAATATTGCATACCTAATGCATATCTAGGATTCTAAGACAAAGACCCTTGTGCCTCATATATAAAAAAAAAAAAGAAAAAAATCACTAATAAAGCTGGATACATGTGCCTCAAGAAGCATAAGTATTCACGCCTAAAGGTGAATGAAAAAATAAAAATAAAAAAAAAAAATATAATACCTTAGTTTTGTGGCCTAGTTCACTTGAATTTGAGTCCGCGGGGTGTTTTCTCACCTGGTGCCCTAAGACCGACCGGTTTGGGAGTCACCGACTTTAAGTTCGCTACATGGGTGGATTAGAAAGTCCGAGGGAACTAAGGAAAAATTACTTATATGTACTAACACATCTAATAATCAATTAGTTAGGTATTAGGGCCTCAAGAAGCCTTGATACTTATACGAAAGAAAATTAGATGAGTTATACATGCAAAAAAAAATATATATATATATTAACACATCTAATAAGTCAATTAGTTAGGTATTAGGGCCTCAAGAAGCCTTGATACTTATACGAAAGAAAATTAGATGATGTTATAAAAATAATAAAGAGGCATGAGAGTCCAAGTTAAGGAGTTCCTAGTAGAAACAAAAGGATGCATATGATTTTCGGTAACGAAAAAGACTATATTAGAATTCAATTTTAATTCTTACCTAAAATGGACAACAATTGACTTTATTAAGACTAGGTTTGAGGAATGAATAAAAATGAGGATCCTAAAAACTTATAGACTACTTAGTCTCTTCAAATATAATTCAAATACCTCCTTTTTATGGATTTTGTGGGTGTAATCCGCTGAAAACCCTCACGAGACAACACTCGTCCTCTAGGGTAACCTAGGGGTTTAACGGCTTGTTGCACATGCTAAGTGCAACCGTGATTCCTACGAAAGTGAGTTAGCTAGATTAGATTTTTCTCTTTCTTTTTGATTTTTACTCGAGGACGAGCAAAAAGATAAGTGTGGGGGTGTGATAGGTAGTGAAAAATGCATCATTGTCATCATATATACCATCGCATTAGCACATTTATTCATATTATAATGCACATTTATTAATAATTCTTTATTTAATATGTGCAGGCCTCGAATTATCAAATTAATAAAGAAATAAAGTCTAAAGAGCCCAAAAGCCCAAGATCCAAGCCCATGTTTGAAGCCAGGTGAAGAAGCGCAAATACAGAAATTCAAAATGCAAATACAAGGGATAAAAATTGCAAATATCAGAAATTAGGGTTGGATAGACTTCTATCAAACCCTAAACACCTGCGGGATAAGGATAAAAAGCCAAGATAGGAAGGAAATTCGTGGAAAGGAAATTTGAAGAAATCTAGATTAGGGATAACTTGATCACCAAGTTATCACGAAAATCTAGATTCAAAAGGCCAGGATCCACTTTCCAGAAGCAGGCGCCCTCATGGACGGACCAGGAGAGGCCACGCGCCAAAGCGCGTGGCCAGAAGCCACCAGATTGCCGCGGACCCGCGGCAAAAGCCGCGGATCCGCGGCAATACGATCTTATCCCTTTACCAATTTTGGTGGTGATGTTTATCCAGGACTCTGTGGTTTTCTGCCCTATAAATATCTGTGTATTCGCAACGTAAAGGGGATCCAGAGGCGATCTAGGGTTTTTCTTTAGCTTCTTTTAAATTTCTGCCAAAGTTGTAATTTTTATTCATGCTCGTTGTGGAAGAAGAAGGAGTCTTGTACTTGGAGATCTAAATCTGCAATAAAGGTTACCTTCTTTGGCACATTTAATTCTTGCTACTTTTTATTTTATTTTCTCTGTGATTATTCTCTTGCTTTCAATCTGTGATTTCGTGTTTTCTTTCTTCTTCTTTTCTTCTAATTAAAAATAAAAGAATAAAAAAAATAAATAATTATAAAAAAAGAAAGATGAAGTCTAACTAATTCTTTGTATGGTTTGCTGATCACTTAAGCAACCCTAGGGCAAGTAGGATTTGAATTGATTGATGACTATCCATTAGAAACCCTAGGTTTAATAATTGTTTTTCTTGAAGATTAAACTGATAACTAGATCTATTAATCTAGGTTGCACATTTAAAGGACTTATCATGACTTCATGCTTAAGAACTAAGACGGCCTAAAGTTAAGATTTCTCTTTTCTTAAGCTGTACTTAGAAGTTAGGATGAAAATTGTTTAGTTTTTAATAATGTAACTTAGTTATAATCTGGTATCGTATTTTCTTGCTTGAATCAATCTTAATAACCTAGGGTAAATAACATTTATCTCAAGATGAAATTCAACATCCAAGACTTGCATAGTGGGTTGTGGTAGTAGATCAGTAAAACCATGCTTCTCAATCCATATTCTCTTCAATTCTAATCTCTTCCGTGTTTACTTGAAGCATACGAGGAATCAGCCGAAAAGCTTGCATCGCATCCTTCCCTGAGGATCACGACCCGCTCGAGCCCTTGCTACAGCGGATTCGCATTGAGAAGAATTCTGAACTCTATTTTATTATAACAAATTCTCAATCATTCAACGCCTCCAAAGTAAGGTAGAAAGTGTTAGGATTTCACGTTTTTCTTCACCAAACTAAGGTTAGTGTTTATTTCTTTTCTTTTCTTTTCTTTTATTTTGTAGATTAAATCACCATCTCCCAATTCTCTTCTTTCTCATCTCCTTATAAATACCACCTCTAATCCTCCATCTTCATAATCTACCGCCTTCTTCCTAACTTAACTTTAACTAATCTTTTTGTTAACTTAAAGAAAATAATTTTAGAGATAACTTACAAACGCTTCTATCGCTAGTCCCTCCCTGAGGATCACGACCCGCATAGCCACTGCTACCGCGGATTCGAATTGAGCACTTGCACATTTTGTTCTAAATCTAAAATACTTTATTTTGTGTGCAGGAAAAAACTCAATCAGTCACTAATATTGCATATTTAGTATCATATTTCCATACTATTATAGAATAAAAGCCTGCATTGTCCTAATTAATTATTTAATTTATTTGCAGGCCCAATCTTTAAGGAGATGAAGAGAAATGAGCCCAAAGCCCACCAAAATTCTGAATTAAATCAGAATTAATTCGCACTCAATAAATCAAGGCAAAATCAAGAGGTTGAAAACCGGTTGAGAAGAATCCTCTCAGAATCGATCGGTTAAAGCCAAGAATCTAAGGCCATTTCGTCAGAATCCTGGACTCAAACGAAGAAACGAACTGAAGATAAATACAGAAGGAAATCTCAGAGAGACCCACCAACAGGGTGTGGCTATCTGGCCACGCCCTGGCCGCGGAAACGCGGCCAAAGTCGCGTTTCCGCGGCTTGGTTAACTTTGTTGGGGGAGCGTTTGCTCCCCCAATCTTCTCGGGATACTCTCTGTTAGGGTTTTGCTTATAAATACTGCTTTCAGCTGAGAAAAATGGGACGACCATGCAGAGATAGGATTTAGCCAAGTTTTCCATTTCTTAGTTTAGGTTTTTCTTTTCTTTTTATGTAATGTGTATGTAAGCTTAGGTTAGATGATGATCAAGTAAGTAAGAGAGAGAGGCATATGTTGAGAGTGACACCGATGTACCCTCCTCCTTTCTTCCATCGTTTCAAGCAATAAAAGGTAACATTTTTATGTTCTCTTTACTTTCATTTCTTTCTTTTGTTTTCGTCTCTCCTCTTCTACTTTACCTCATTTGTTTTTGTTTGAGTTTACAAGTGAATTCCAAAGCACAAGTATAACAATGTTATGTGAGTGCCAACGATAGTTTCATGAAGACGTTCTCCTCCTCAAGACGCATCACTTCATTGCTTGTGCGAGACTTGATGATATAATGCGAACAGGGACTGAGCTCGGGCTTATGATCTATGCGTTGAACGCCTCCTAAATAAAGGTAGAACATGCAAAGGTTTTCAGGTAAGTCATAAATTAATCTAGGTAAGTATTTCTTCCTCTTATTTCTTTTCTTTCATTTCTGTAAATTAAATCACCAAAACACTCTTTTTCACTTCCTTGTAGATAATCATTTGTACATAGTCGCTTTCGCCGTTTTCTGATTTTTTCCACCTTCTTCATCTCTCATTTTCTTCTAACTTTAACATAATTCTTTTTCCTTTTTATTACTTTAAAAACAAAGAAGAATCTTCGTTTCTTCTCATTAAGATTTTAATAAAGAAACGTAAACGCTTCTATCGCAAACCCTCCTTGTGGATCACGACCCGCATAGCCACTTGCTATAGCGGTAAGAATTGAGCACTTGCACATTTTTATTATAAGATCTGAAATTCCGTATTTTATGTTGCAGGTTGTACCTCAATCAGTTGGGTTTTGCCTATAAATACTGGGATTTTCAGAGCGTACAGAGGACGACCATGCAGAGATAGGATTTACTCCACTTTTCCATTTTTTAGTGTAGGTTTTGTTTTTTCTTTTCATGTAATTTTTGGTTTTAATTTATGCAAATCAGAGGAGATCAGAGTTTCATAGGAGAATGAGAACGAAGCTTGTGCTGAGAGTGACACCGGTGTAAGATTTTCTTTTTTTCTCTTATTGTTATAAAATTGAATCTGTAGTTCCCTTTTGTATGTACTTTGTTTTTGTTCTTCTTCTTCTTCTCTACTTTTCTTCTTTGGTACCAATTGCTATCCAAGTGAGTCTTAAAGCATCGAAAGAGCCTTGCCTTTACGAGTGCCACTGACAGCTAATGACGATGGATTTTGAGTTTCATTCTGTATCACTTCATACTTATAACGTCTTGATGATTTAATGTGGAGGTGACGGGAATCAACTTTTATGGGCTATACGTTGATCGCCTCACTTCAAGGTAACTTCATTGCAAAAGATTCAAGGTAAGCATTTGGCCAAATGAGGTAAGTAACTTTTAGATTCTTTTTTTATTTCTTTAGTTTAGATCACCAACACCCAACTCTTTCATCACTTATTTCGATTTCTTTGTACATATCATTTCTAGTTTTTCCATCTTCTTAATCTACCATCTTCTTCCTAACTCACTTTAACCCAAATTTTCCTTTTCTTTTAAAGAACTAGAGAAGAAACTTTAACTATACTTTGTAGCCTAAAAGAGAATTTACTAAAAAGCTTCCATCGCTAGTCCCTCCTTGTGGATCACGACCCGCATAGCCACTTGCTATCGTGGTAGAATTGAGTAACTTGCACTCTTTAATCTTAAAATCTGAAATACTGTATTTTGTGTGCAGATCCAAACTCAATCAAATTTTGGAATTTTGGCGCCGTTGCCGGGGAGGGACGGTAAGTTATTCTCTTTTTAGATTTACATTTTTGGTTAAATTTCTTCTTTGTTCTTAGTGTACAGGTTTGACAACAAGGAATTTTTGCGGCAGTGGACATATAAGTGGCCTTAGACTCTGCTCAAGAAAGCAGAGCCAAGAAGCCGTTAGATTTGCTACATTCCTATTGCAATCTGAGTGAACTACTAACCTGTATTTTTTTGCAGGTTAGCTGTAGTGCAAAGTTTAATATCTGTAGCTATCTATTTCCTTATTTGTCTCACTGTAATTACTTTCTAATCTCAACAGCAAAATGATGTTTGTTAAATGCTAAAAATAGTTTAGACTTTGCATTTAGGCACGTGTCTAATTCGTTTACATTTTACATTACTGTTGAAGAGTGTTGGAGCAGAAGGTACATTTTCATGGCATATAGTTTAGGAAACATTCTTGAGTGATTATTTGCTTGTTGAATGTTATTTTTCTTTATCCTGCACACCTTGCACAATCAATCTAAAGGGCTTGTCCTATAAACAGAAAAGGTGGGGAAGTCATTACCCTCCCTTAGCCCATAAATAATTTCCTCACTCACTAACCCAAGTCTAACTAAAAATGAGTAGACGTTGGCCCTAGGGACATCTCGGACTCAATAAGGAGATTATCCTAAGGGGAAATGTGTTAGAATTTGACTCCTGCCAAATAAGTGTCTAAGGAAAGGGATTGAGGGGCGAAATCCCGAAGGCTGGTGGTTTGGCTTAATTAGGCCCGTCGCTTTTGCGCGGATACCTCCCACCAATCTTGCCCTGACCTGGCTGATTAGTTTGTGGTCAACGTCTGCATTATACCTCCCGTGGACAGTCTAACCAGTTAGGAGTCGTCTAGGTCAAAGGTCTACCCTAACTTAGTTTAGAATTTTTTTCCCTTGTTTGCTTATTTGTTTGTGTTTTATTGTGTGATATGGATTATAATAACAATTTTTCCAATTTTAATGGTAATCCATATTACATCCTAACCTCTTTCTCGGATATTACTAACCCGGCATATCATAACTTTAACCAACCTAGTGTGCCGGATTGGTCTTATCCGAATCAATATAGCCATGCCCCAATCTTATAACCATAATTTTCAGAATAATTTTAACTCTTCACAGAGTCAATGGGGATTCACCTCCCTGAATCCAATTTTCAACCAACCTGTCCTCCTTATTCACCTTGTCCACAATATTTTCAAGATTCATACTCAGTTCCACCAGTCCAAAATAGAAAACCATCAATTTTGAAAATGAGTATGCGTGAGTCCAAACAACAATCACAAAATCTGATGGACTCACAATTCACCACCAATTCCAAAATAACACTTTATCTTTTCAAGACCAATCACAACTAAACGATGAACCAATCAACTAAGAAAAGATGGTTGAATCCATGACTCAGACTAAAAACGCTCGTAATCATGACATAGATATGATGGTCCAAACTCTACGTTCTCACTGTTTGGCCATTTCTGATGTCGCTAACCATTCTGTTAGAGCCGAAGAGTCATGTTGTTTTGGAAAACAAGGTTCCATTTCAGCACAATCATTTGAACATGCCCAAACTCCAATTTTTGAAAATGACATTGACAGTTTGGCAAGTTATCCCTTTCCTGAAATTGAACTTGAGAATGAATATGATCATGAACCTCAACTTAGTGATTCAATTCTACTTCCTGATTCAATTATGACTCCAATGTCTTCACCTGATTTCAATCTTTTTCCCGAGTCAACATTAGATCCTGTGCCAATTCATAATGAAATTGAATTGCCCATCTTTGATCATCATCATATTGAACTTGACCAATTTCATACTTTTGAAAGTCCCATTGACAAATTGGCAAGTTCTCATTTTTATGAAATTGAACTCAATGAGAAATGTGACCTAGATTCTCAATTTTGTGATCCAGTTCAAATTCTCCAATCAATATTGACTCCTGTTTTATTACCCGACTTGAGTAATATTTAGAGTTAGTTTTGATTCCCACACTGTCATTCTTGAACTTGAATCACCAATATTAAGTCACATTCCATTGTGGGAAAATGAATGTGAACTTGGGTTTCAACTTCTTGATTTGGACCCATTTCCTGAACCAATCTCGACTCCTGAATCTTTACTTGACTTAAGTAATTTTCTGAGTCGGTATTAGTTCCCATACTTCCAAAGTCCAAGTCAATCATTCCATCTTTTCAAACTCCATTTTGGGACAAGGCGGTTGACAAAATTGACTCTGAAATTAATTATGAAATTTGAAAATTAGATGGGGTTAAATTTTAATAAAAATAATTCATGTATACATCATTTTAGTGGGTTATATTAGAGAGATTTCTGGTGGGATCCTCCGAACTCCATGCAAAGTCGATTGGGCCGCATTTCGTGGACCAATTAGACCACCACCGGAACCACCACCGGAACCACCACCTTAAGGTAGTTTTTCCTTCCCTGTCTTCTTTTTCATGCATCTATGCATTAATTCATACATTGAGGACAATGCATGCGATAGGTGTGGGGGAGGGTTCTAACATAACTTAGGTTTTTCTTTTTATTAAAAAAAAACACAATTTTTTTTTTAACATTTCTTTACTTTAAAAACTTTTTGAAAATAGAAACAATCTTTTGACATATTTTTTGTAAGAAATTAAGTCAATTTTAAGGAATAGGAAAATTAAAATTAGGATTTCTTAAACTTGGTTAAAATAAGATTATTTGTTTGATTTTTAGGGTTAGGAAGATAATTTGTCAAAGTTATTTAGTCTTGATCTTTACCTTAATGAAATATGCACACTTCATACACTTACACATTTAGGGTTCAAAAATTAAGATTCTTATGCCTTCAAAAAATAAAAAAAAGAAAAAAAATATAAAAGATAAACAAATCTAATTATTGATTAGCTAGGTGCTTTGGCCTAAGCAAGCCTTAGGATTTATGTGAAAAATGATTAGATAAGTTTGAGAAAAATATATATATAAATCCTCTGATTAAGCTAGGTATTCGTGCCTAATAAAGCATAAGTATTCACGCCTAAAAGTGGTTCATATAATAAAATCCTTAGTTTTGTGGTCTTATTTGCTCGAGTCCTTAAGTCTTGGGGTGTTTTCTCACCCGGTGCCCTAAGACCGTTTGATTTGGGAGTCACCGATTAAAGGCTCGTTACATGGGCAGATTAGAAAGCCTAATAGAACTAAGGAATAATACCACCAAAAATATATATATATAAATAAATAAGGCATAAGAGTTAGAGTTAAAGAACCCTTAGTCAAAATTTTCACGGTCACAAGGTGCATATGACTTAGGGTAAAGTAATAGACTAGATGAGAAGTACAATTTGACCCCTTACTTTGATTGATAACAAATTTTTGAATAGAGATTAAGTTTAGGAATGAAAAATTCTATTTTCCTATAACTTATAGATTACTTAAATCTTACAATAATATTTCAAATATTTTCATTCAAAATGTGTTTTCAAAATACTAACATTTTTCTCTTTCTTTATGGATTTTGTGGGTGTAATCCACTAAAAACCCTCACGAGACAAAACTCGTCCTCTAGGGGAAACCTAGAGGTTTAACGGCTTGTTGCACATGCTCAGTGCAATCGTGTGACCTGCGAATGTGATCTAATAATTTTTTATTTAGTTGTTTTGCTCGAGGACGAGCAAAAGATAGGTATGGGGGTGTGATCGATCGCTAATATTGCACATTCATTATCGTATTTTCATTCTTATTATAAAATAAACTCTGATTTTTTCCTAATTATTGTTTAATTTATTTGCAGGCCCACTCCTAAAGGAGAGTGAAGAGAAATAAGCCCAAAAGCCCATCAAATTCTGAATTAAATCAGAATTAATTCGAACTCAGTAAATCAGGGCAGATTAGATTGGTTCAGATCGGTTGAAAACTAGTTAGAACAAATCCCTACAGATCAATCGGTTGAAGCCAAGGATCAAAGGCCATTTCGTCAAAATCTCGGACTTAAACTGCAAATCCAGCTAAAGATAAACATCAATCGGGAAGCCGGGGACTACCACCAACAGGGTTGGCCACCTGGCCACACCCTGGCCGCGAAAACGCGATAAAAGCTGCGTTTCTGCGGCTTTGTTAGAGAGTTAGGGGGAGCGTTTGCTCCCCTATCGCTCCCCTATCTTCATACTCTCTCATAGGTTGGGTTTTGCCTATAAATACTGGGATTTTCAGAGCGTATAGAGGACGACCATGCAGAGATAGGATTTAGTCCACTTTTCTAGTTTTTAGTGTAGGTTTTTGTTTTTCTTTTCATGTAATTTTTGGTTTAATTTATGTAAGTCAGAGGAGATCAGAGTTTCATAGGAGAATGAGAACGAAGCCTGTGCTGAGAGTGACACCGGTGTAAGATTTTCTTCTTTTCTCTTATTGTTATAAAATCGAATCTGTAGTTTTCCTTTTGTATGTACTTTATTTTGTTCTTCTTCTTCTTCTCTACTTTTCTTCTTTCGGTACCAATTGCTATCCAAGTGAGTCTTAAAGCATCGAAAGAGCCTTGCCTTTGCGAGTGCCACCAATAGCTCATGACGATAGATTTTGAGTTTCATTCTGTATCACTTCATACTTGCAACGTCTTGGTGATTTAATGTGGAGGAGACGGGAATGAACTCTTATGGGCTATACGTTGATCGCCTCACTTCAAGGTAACTTCATTGCAAAAGATTCAAGGTAAGTATTTGCCAAAGGAGGTAATTAACTTTTAGATTCTTTTCTTTATTTCTTTAGTTTAGATCACCAACACCCAACTCTTTCATCACTCATTTCGATTTCTTTGTACATATCATTTCTAGTTTTTTCATCTTCTAATCTACAATCTTCTTCCTAACCCATTTTAACCCAAATTTTCCTTTTTTTTTAAAGAACTAAAGAAGAAATTTAACCATACTTTGTAGCCTAAACGAGAACTTACTAAAAAGCTTCCATCGCTAGTCCCTCTTGTGGATCACGACCCGCATAGTCACTTGCTATCGTGGTAGAATTGAGTAACTTGCACTCTTTAATCTTAAAAATCTGAAATACTGTATTTTGTGTGCAAATCCAAACTCAATCAAGCCACAAAACTAAGGGGGATTATTTGTTTCTTTTGACCACCATTAGGCATGAATAATCACGCTTCTTGAGGCATAGTTATTCAACTTTAATAAGTGATTTTTTATTCATATATATATATACACACTATATATAAATTTTTCTTTATTTTTTGCTTTATGACAGTTTAGGTCTTTGTTTCCATCCCAACAATGTATAAGTGTGAAGTGCATACTCTCTAAGACAAAAATTTAGGATCAAATTATCTTTCCAATCTATCTTACTTAACCTATATTTTAAACAAGATCTATTATTTCAACTAGGTTTAAGATGTCATAATTAAGACTTCATTAAATTTTAAGATCATCTTAATTTTCTTAAAAATAGGTCAAAACTTTGCCTCTTGTTTCAAAAAGTTTTAAAAAAAAAAAATCTTATACAAAAGGGAAGGTTTCTAAAAATATCCTAAAAGAAGAAAATCTAAAAACTCTATGTTAGTTAACCCTCCCCCACACTAATCTCATGCATTGTCCTCAACGCATCGTGAATGTATGTATGCATGAAATAAATAGAAGGGAAGAAAAAATCACCTCAAGATGGTACTTTCGGTGGTGGTCTGATTGGTGCACGAAATGCAACCCAATCAAGTTTACTTGGAGTTCTCAGAAAACCCACCAATGACCTTTATAATACAACCCACAATTATGATGTGAACATGTATGATTTTTATTATGAATTTTACCCCATTTAATTTCTAAATTTTAAAAATAATTCCAGAGTCATTTTTATCAACACCTTTGTCCCAGAATGGAGTGTGAAATGATAAAATGATTGATTGAACTCAAGAAGGACAGAAGCTATAATCGACTCAGGAAATTGACTGAAATCAAGTAAAGGTTCTGGAGTCGAGATTGGTTCAGGAAATAGGTCCAAATCAAGAAGTTGAAACTCTAGTCCACATTCATTTTCCCAACTGAATGTGACTTTCTAAGATTGGTGATTCAAGTTCAAGAATGACAGGTATGGGAATTAAAACTGACTCTAAAATATTGCTCAAATTGGGTAGCAAAATAGGAGTTAATATTGATTTAGAAATTTAAACTGAAACACAAAATTGAAGATCTGGGTCACATTCTTGATTGAGTTCAATTTTATAAAAATGAAACTTGCCAATTTGTCAATAAAATATTCAAAAGAATGGTATTGGTCAAGTTCATATGATGATCATAAATGATGGAAATTCAATTTCACAATGAATGGACACAGGATCCAATACTGACTCGAAAAAAGGATTGAAATCAGGTAAAAAATCAGAGTCATTATCGAGTCATGAAATGGAATTGAATTATCAATTTGAGGTTCAAGATCACATTCATTCTCAAGCTCAATCTCAGCAAATGGATAACTTGCCAAAATGTCAATATGGTTCTCAAAATTTTGATGACGGCCAAGTTCAAATGGGTGAAATTGAATCTTGGTTTCAAAAATAATATAATTCTTTGGTCCAATCGATAGAGTTAGAGATATAAGAATTTGTCAAAAGTTGATAAGAAAAATTTCTCTCACTCCTATTGATTAATTTGCTCAATATTGAATCTAACCTACAGATAGACTGGGTAACAGAATATTGAGTCTAAATCATGTCTCCTATACTCTTTGCAATCAGTTCTTCTTGAGAAGATGAGCATGGAAGTTTATTTTGAAAATTGTGGTTAAATCGTGAGTCCATCAAATTTTTAGATTGTTGTTCAGACTCATGCAAGGCTTCCATAATCATTTTCAGGATAGATTTTTTTACAGTTAGATGTTCTGAAAAAAAGAGTATGTGAAGCTTGATTATGAGAAAATGGAGAGTCCAACAAGGTATGAGATTGTTGCTCAGTCTCACTTAGGAATTTCATAATCTTTTTCAAGATTTATGGGTGTAGACTGTCTATAAATCACTGAAGATAAGTTGTCCAATGCAGAGCCCATACTTCAGACGCAAGGCTGATAAAAATCATTGATGCAGTGTCAAGACGCGATGCTCAAAAGCATCACTGCAAATCCACGGGGCTCGAAGCCCGCATCTCAGCATCACTGCAAAGCCTAGACGTGGGGCTCGAAGCCCACGTCTTAGCATTACTGCAAAGAGAAGATGCGGGGCTCGAAGCCCGCATCTCTGCAGAGCTCGACGTTCGCGTCTCAATACCACAACAATGCCAAAACGCAGGGCTCAAGGCCCACGTCCAACATCATCTCAATGGCTAAATGTAGAGCTCAAGCTCACATATCATTACAAATGAGCCATGCATCTCAGTTATAACTACCCTTATTACTTGGTCAGTACCGCCCACGTAATGAGGGGAGTTAACCTCCATCATATAGGGTTTTTATGGGACAGTTTTACCCCTGAAACCCCTATAAATAGCTCAGTTTACTATTAAAGAGGGGAGAAAAATTCTTCAGTTGAGAAAGATTTATAAAGAGTTTAACTCTTCTACCAACTTGCTGAGTTCAAGTTATTACCTAAGTCTCTTTGAGATTTCATTGGATAGGGGCTGTGCTACTCTATTTGTGATTCAAGAGCTTTCCAGAAGAGTTCGATGTTCACCCGGTCAACGAAAAATAAGTTTCACTTTCCACCGCTACGCAAAGGACCCAGCCTTAAACAAAGAGAAAATGTGAGCTTGAGTGTCTTCTCTCTCTTGTAGTTGAAATTTTGAGTTGTTGTGATTTTTTATTGATTCAAGGAAAATTCTGCAATACACACTTTCAAAATTTCCTCCTAGTACAAGAGATGGCGACTTCGCTGAGGACTACTTTCTCTACTGATGAGCAAGTTTGTGGTGCAAGTTGACGGTAGCTTTATGGAAAAAACGGTCATGTCACTCATGAAATTCGACCAGGCAAAATACGAAGAATCCCTCTCTTCTAGCTCCAAGAGCCCCAGGGTGGCACTGCAGTACCGCAGGGTCTCCTTGGAGATCTCCTCTTGAGTCCCTTCAGAGACTTCTCCAAAGATGGTCTGCACAAATAGGGCTATTTCTGGCCACGTCACGTGCATGGCCTGCTTCAACGTCTCCCACGTAACCCGCGAGGCCAACATCGTTGAAGGCCAATCTTACCACACCCCTTCTTTTCCTCCGCTCTAGGTTACCGGGGGTCCCTAACAACCCGTAAGGTGTAACCGGAATGTTAAACGTTGACAAAGGCATCGTGCACGTTGATAACAGATGGAAGAAGCTAGAAAAGTCATCTGTCCAGCAGATGCAGGACGAGAGGCTCAAGCCTGCGTCACTTCTGAATAGCATCAGATGTGTGAAGTCCGCATCTGGATACTAAAGCACAGAGCTCATGAGGCTCGCATTTCTGAGGCTCTACCTCACAGGCGCAATGTTCATTAACGTGAAGTCTACGTCTCTTCTCAGAGATACGTGAGCCGCATTTTACGGTAGAACGCGGGACTCATGAAGTCTGCATCTCTCAAATATCACCAGACAAACGTGACAATCAACAACATGAGGTCCGCGTTTCTTATCAGTAGAGGTACGAGACCCACGTCTCAAAGCCAAAACACGAAAGTCGCGTTTGTTCTACAGAACATGAACTCCGTGTCTTTGAACCCTGCGCCCCTGAGACGTGCGTCTTGGAGTTACGATGCAAGGTTAACATTCGCTCTCCGATGGCTAGGGTCAGAAGAGAGTTAAAACATTCTCGTCCTCAAGGACTCAGGCTGGTTTCTTCGATCCCCCTCTGACGGATCAAAGGGATTACTTGACAAAGAAGAGGAGCATTCATCAAACACTCCATTATGCTGCTGTGAATGACTCATCACAAGGTGCTCTCTGAATGCCACTGCAAACAGTCAGTGTTCAAATGGTTATCATCTACATCAGTCTCTCGCTTGGTCAAAAGGCATTATTCCCACACAAGAACTTTCTCTGATGCAAAGTATCCTGAAGTTACTGCACACGTGGTAGATCCAAGCAATATGCCAAGAAAAACTAAGGGGAAGAAGCCAATAGTCAGCTCTAACGAGTCTGACATCGAACCAAAAGGAGTGTATCGGCATACCCGCACTCGAACTGGCATGATAACCCTAGTGGACTAAAGTGCCCTAGCCTGGGGCATTGAAGTAAGCGAGACGCACTCTACCATCGTAGAATCACAGGCCTCGAACTCTTCTGTAGAGAAAGAAGCCTTCGGGCAAGCATTCCCGAAGAAATGGCCAGGAGCTTTGAACAGCAAGCCCAGACCCAGAGGGAGCAACTCGATATGATTCATGCTCAATAAGAATCTATGGACATCCTTAAGCAGATACTTTCACAATTGCTTAAGGACAAAAAGAAGAAGCCTATGACTAAGACTCCTTCAAAGAAGTCCAAAAGCAAATAGAAGAAAGGGAAAATCTCATCTTCTGCACATACTGAGGAGGAGAAGCATTCCAACTCTGAGTCGTCCAAGCCTCCATCTGAAGAGGGAGGTAATTCAGAGAATGGGAGCACTCATTCCATGAGTAAACTGGAATAACGTCTTGAAGCCCTCACAAGTTGAAAAGGCCTACAAGAAGCATGAGTTGTCCGGCCATACCTAATTGAGTGGGATCTTGTCTCGTACCTTGACCTTATAGGCTTTCGACAACAAGGGGTCACCAAACCAGCACTTATACTACTTCAAGTCTCAGACAGAGAATGTAGTATCAAATGATGCCATCCTGACACGTTTGTTCATTGGCACCCTAAAGGGGTCGCTTTTGAATGCTTCATGAAGGTCCCAGAAGGCTCCATAAAGAACTGAGGTGATCTGGAGAAGCTTTTCCTTATACGCTTCTTCGAAGACGACTTAGAATTACCATGCCAACTCTCTTGGCGACGAGGCAATGAAAAAGAAAGTTAGTTAAAGCATTTGTGGAGAGATTTTGAAATATGGCACTCAGATGTCATAGCGGTATAACCCAGGCCACCCTGTTAGAAACATGCCGTCACAATTTGCAAACCTCACTCCTAGCTCAGATAGGAGTAGTTGAAAGCCATACCTGGAAGTAGTTGGTCTAGCAAGGCGAACAGGCAGAAGAGATTGTTGCCAGAGTTAAGACAGAAGAAAACAAACTCAGACCCAAAAAGTCAACAAGGCGTGTGCCAGAAGCATCTTTCCAAGCTAAAATGAAGGACACACTGACGACAGAAACAAAGTTTCCATCTAAGCCCCAACTAGCTAGAGGGGATAGCTCTTCAACCTAGTCATGCGCCAATAAGCAGTACTCCTTCAAAGATGAGCATGTAGATTTATTATTTAAGTTACTCAACAATAGCAACAAGTTGAAGCTTCCTTAAGCTAGGCGTCCTGAGGAGGTGGGCAAGACCAACAACCCCAATTACTGCTTGTACCACAGGATGCTGGGTCACCCTACCAAAAGTTGTTACGTCTTCAAAGACATTCTCCAAGTTTGATTATTGCGGAGGTGCTCAAGCTTCACCCAGAGCAGAAGAAAGTGACAGCTAATATGACGTCATTTCTTCAGTTCGGTGTACAACCTCCAACGCTGGGCGGAGTAGTTTCCATCCCGAAAGGGGAACTAAGGGTGCTCAATATAGATCCAAACCCCTAGCGGGAGAAAGGTCTCGTACTTGTTCCTGCTCCTCATGGAGAGATCATGTGGGTTCATCCTGACCTCGTGGAAGGCCAACAGTGGACTAATGTTACCAACAAGAAGTCCAGGGGCAAAGCAAAAGCTTCACCTTGCAATGTGGTGTGTGCTTCCACCCGGAAAGCAGAAACCGATGTCCCCTCGTTAACTGATTCATAGGATGAGACAATCATCCTTACTGCAGATCCGAATGCATCACTCATAGCAGGGACCCGCTTGGGTCAGTTGTACTTGAAGAAATGCGATAAAATGGTGACATATCCGCCAAAACCCACCCCAGAGCTAACCAAGCAATCCAAGAAACAACTGGTTGAGAAACAAAAGAAGCTTCAGTATGCTAAGGCTCTCCCGAAGGACAAAGTGGAAGAATGTTCAGCACCTTACTGCTTTGATGTCTTGGCTCAACTGGCCAACATCCCAGCCAGAATCACCCTTATGAGCTCTTGAGACTATCAAAGTCAACAAGGAAAGCTCTGAGAGCGGCTTTAGCTGATGCTGAGGTTTTTATTGCCCAGATTCCGGCTGAACGACAGAGGAAAGGTGAAGAAAACTGCCTCCACACCTCTCAACATGTCCCATGCACAACCTTCACTCCAGACGACATACAGCTAAAGGGAAACATGATAAGCCCCTGTACTTCACAGGGTATATTGGATCATCTGAATTGAGTGACATTCAGGATGATCCAAAATTCACGTTGAGCATCATGCCTGCTAGGTCATGCACCAATTGGGAATCCTGACTCACTAATTGAGTGCCACTCAAACCACCATTTATGGTTTCAACGCCAATGGTACGCACCCAATGGGAAAGATTAAACTTAAATGTCAGATAGGGGACTTAGGATCCGAGGTGACGTGCTACGTTATTGATGCTAACACTTCATATAATTTGTTGGTGGGACGACCATGGATTCATCGCAACTCCATCGTCCCCTCTACTCTCCATCAAGTCATGAATTATGTTGACGTAGATGGAAAAGTCCAAACGTTGATCATCGAAATGCATCCGATCAAGGGGGGTAGAGAACTACTTCACAGACTCCCTTCTGTACCAGGATTCTCTGAAGGTGGATGAAAATCCCCAGCGAGAGAAACTAGACTCTGGTAACGAAGCTGATCTCAAGCCAGAGGCAGAAGAAGAATATCTTTGGGAGTTGAATTCACTTGTAATGAGCTTTAATAAGCTCGATGTCAATAACACCGCCAATGATGTAGGTGAGTGGTATATAATGAATAGTTAGATTTGGCTTATTTTTTTGTGTTTACTTCTGATTCCATACCATCAGATACTAGTACCGATGTAGACCGTGACCCCTGGTCAGCAATAGATGCCCTGACATCATGCCATGCACCAGTGAGATCATCTCTCATGGCAGATCAAAGTGTCAGTGATATGCAAGCATCCTTCTTCGAGGTCCCGGTAAGACACAAAGGCCAAAAACTGATCTTTTCGAAAAAGTCCAGTCCAGACCAATGACTTGGAAGACTCAGAAAGCGAGACTAAACTTTCTCAGTTCTCTCGTTACGAGTCAAATATACTCAGGATGATGGGAGAACATAGGGTATAACCTATCATATGGTCCTGGCTTGTGCTTCGATCCTTCGTTCCGAAGGAAAAGCCCTTGATTATTATCATCGAAGTCGCAGGGAGTTGGGCTATGTGTCAACTCCAATCCCGTCAGCCTTTGAATCTGAAGAGTCATTATATCATAATTACTCGTCAGGCCCGTCATCATGGGAGTCAGATGTCAGTGTCGGTAATATCTTCAAAGATCTTTTGGTAAACATGGTTTCAACAAGCCACCCTGAAGATGGAGATGAAAAAAATGATCCAGTCAGATACAAATTCCTGGATCAAATACCTAAATACTCTCTGAGATATTTGCTTTGAACAATGCGAACCACCCACATAGGATAAGAAAATTTAGATTAATGTGAGAGATGAGGCTAATCCTAAGCCTATCTTTATAAGCAAAAGCTTATCACCTCTCGAGAAGGAAGATCTAATATCTCTTGCGCGAGAGTATATAGATTTTTTCGCTTGGAACTAAGAGGATATGCCTAGGCTCGACCATCAAGTGGCTTTGTATCACCTCAACATCAAGCCGGACGTGAAGCCTGTCAAGCAACAACAATGAGGTTTTGTCCAGAGATAATGGACGTGATTCAATCAGAAGTCACAAAGCTTATAAACTCTGATTTCGTCAGGGAAGAACAACATCCTAATGGGGTAGCTAATATCGTCCCTATCATCAAGAAGAATGAGAAGATTCGGGTTTGCATTGATTTTCACAATCTAAATGAAGAATGTTTTAAAGATGAATTCCCCCTTCCAATCACGGATGTCATGATCGACAACACGTGTGGGTTTGAACAGATGTCTTTTATGTATGGATTCTCTGAGTAAAATCAAATTAAGATGTACCCTGACGATGAGAAACATACATCCTTTAGGACACCACTAAGGGTGTACTGCTATACTGTGATACCTTTCGGATTGAAGAATGCAGGGGATAACATACCAGAAAGTTATGAATACAATTTTCTATGAGCATATACGCAAAACAGTAGAATGCTATGTAGACGATAATGTAGTGAAAAACCGTGCCAAAGGTGACACATAGCAGATCTGAAGGCAGTTATCAACATCATGCGGACACATCAATTGAAGATGAATCCCACCAAATCCTTCTTGGGGTAGCCAGCAGGAAATTTCTTAGGTTTGTTGTAACATCCAAAGGAATCCACCTCGACCCAGAGAAAGTCCGCGCCGTCCAGAAGATGCAACCTCTAAGGAATCTTAGAGAGCTTAGAGGATTACAAAGGCGACTAGTCGATATCTGGTGGTTTATCTCAAATCTCTCAGGACGATGCCCACCCTTCACAAATTAATGAAGATGGGTGTTTCATTCATTTGGGATGATGCTTGCCAACAAGCATTTGAGAAAATCAAGTGGTGCCGCACACATCCACCTGTCCTTACAGTCTGGTGTCGGGAAAACCTTTCCTTATATATGTTCGAGCTATGGATCATTCACTAAGAGCTTTGTTAGCCAAGAATAATAATCAGGGACATGAGCAGGCAATATATTACCTGAGTAGAACAATGATCAGAGCTGAACATTGATACAACCCGATCGAAAAAAAATGCTTGGCATTGGTGTTCGCCGTCGAGAAGATGCGACACTACTTGGTGGGCCAAGTTATATACGTCTTATCAAAAGTCAATTCTTTAAGATTGCTTATGAGGAAGTCATCATCACTGAATGGTTGATTGGCAAAATGGGCCATGTTGCTCTCCCAATATAAGATGCAATTTCTACCACAAAACGCTATGAAGGGAAAGGCAATGGAAGACCTCTTGGCCGAGCACCCAGATCCAAGAACGACTAAACTTTATGAAGATCTCTCAGATGAGATCACTGAAGTTTGCTTGATCAAGATATCTTTCGATGGACAAGTATAGAACTCTTCTTCAACAACGCATCAAGAATGGGTCCTCGAGACAATATCGTAGAGAGTAGGGGTAGTACTTGTCTCCCCTCAGAGATACGTAATCCCTCGTGCATTTTCCTTAACTGAATCGTGTTCCAACAATGTAGCGGAATACAATGCTCTCTTGATCAGGATGCAAATTGCCGATGAAATTGGCATTAAAAATCTCGAAGCATATGGTGATTAAAATCTCATCGTTAACCAAGTTTGCGGGGAATACGAAGTCAGATAAGAAGACTTAGTATCCTATCACAACGCAACTATCCAAATGACAGAGAGGTTCAAAACTTCTACATCGACCATATACCTCGCCAGCAAAATACGCATGTAGATGCACTGGTGTCCCTCGCTGCCTCCTTGGCTCTTTTAGCTGGAGCGACAGGGACAGTACTCATCTACAATCATGACTTATACTGTCGAAACTCGCCCTCGAAAATGATCAGATTCCAGCAGTGAACCTTCAAGTCAAAAAAAACTCTAAAGACTTTGGCAGGTCCAGAGCTCAAGGATTGGAGATCACGTATATCGACTACGCATTGTACGACATTTTGCTTGATGATCCTAAAGAGGCGGCTGCCATTAAAAGGAAAGCCCCTAAATTCTACTCCAATGCAATCACAAGAACGCTGTATCGCCGATCACATGATGGGATCCTCCTCCACTGCTTGTCACATAAAGAAGCACAAGAAACACTCAAAGAGGCTCATGATGGTATGTCTGAAGCTCAACAACTTAGTCCTAAACTTGGAGATCGACTCCAAAGACTAGGATATTATTGACTAAAAATGATCCCTGACGCCATCACTTATGCTAAGCGATGCCACGCCTGTTAGATTCATGATGACTTCATTCACCAGGAACCAGGACATCTTCACCCTACAACTTCTTCCTGGTCATTCGAAATGTGAGGAACGGGTGTGGTTGGTCCTATCAGCCCACCTTCATCCGAAGGACACCAGTTTTTTTTAACCATAACCGATTATTTTTCCAAATAGATGAAGATATCCCCTTGAGAAAGGTAATGACATCCGACGTGATCAATTTCATTACACATCACGTGGTCTACCGCTTTGACGTGCCACGACGGATTGTTCACGATAATGGGCCTCAGTTCATCAGCCAAGTATTTTAGAGATTCTGCAGCAAGTTCACAATTCAGAGTGTGTCGTCAACGGCATACAACCCTGCGCTAATAGCCTAACAGAAGCTTTCAACAAGACCATTGGGAAACTTCTCAAGAAATTCGTCTCAAAAAGTCAACGCGACTGGGATGATAAGTTAGGTAAATGCTTATGGGCTTATCGCACAACAGTGAAAACTCATACGATCTCTTTGGTATATGGGTGTGAAGTCGTACTCCCACTGAAAATTCAGATCCCATCTCTACCCTTTACCTTGACAATGGAGATGACAAATAAGGAGAAGCATCGACTGTGACTCCAGGAGCTAGATGCTTTAGACGATAAATGGCTGCAGCTCAACTACAAATCAAGCTTTATCAAGCTTGAATTTCCTGAACCTTCAACAAGAAAGTCAAGAAGCGGACTTTCAAAAAAGATGACCTTGTCCTAGCTGTCAGAAGACCCATAGTGATGACACATAAAATAAAAGAAAATTCCAACCCAAATGGGAAGGACCATTTGTAGTAGAGTCAGTCTACTCAAATGGAGCATACTGCCTTATAACCCCAGACGGTGATACTCTCATGATGCCGATCGACGACAGATTCTTGAAGAAGTACTATCCTTAATAGGATTCTTCTCAGGATCATGTTAACATTATACCTCTGATCAAAACTTTCAGGCCCAAGATGTTTGGAAGAACGCCAAAGAAAGCTTCTTTCTTCAATGGTCACTTTACGGTCGATCATTGTCGAGCCGACCGAACATTGGTTACATCATAATGCAGATCTAAACATCAAAGAAAAGACAAAGTGCGAAACTTTGATTTTAGCCTTGTTACTCTTCTCTAGTTTATCTATCAAAATCTAATGCCTTTGAAGCCTAAGGATAGAGGAAAATGTTGGCTTTTAAGTCCAACATAAGTCCTCGACAACTCATCATGCTGAGGGGAATAGCATGGGTAGCCCAACTCAAACGGTAGTTGGTAAAGGCATACCAAATCCGTTGATAGCTGAGGGTTTGCTAAAAATTCTAAGGGACTTGGTCCCATCTTCTCCTCCAAAATCTTTTACCAATTCTCTCTCACATAATGGTAGGACCACAAAAATATCTGTGTCCATTTCCCTGGCGAAATGAGTACAGACTTGTCACGTTAATAGTAAACCTCTGATAAGTCATTTTTCTTAATCCCCAATGGGGTTTGTGGGGTTTGTCAAGTTAATATTATACTTCTGATAATTTATTCTTTTTCTCCACCAAAGTCCCCTACCAATTCCCTCCCATAGAGTGGTAGGTCCACAAGCTCAATCACAGCTATGTTAACACTATACCTTTAATAGTGAAAAAGTTTCAATACTCCCCAGCGATTACGGACATCCACTTGTCGCTTACATACATGGAGTCATAAGTCTTTAATATTGTTAAGTTAACACTACACCTCTGACATTCTAAACTTCACTTGTCAATCTCCTCAATAGAATGGCAGGTCCTCATAAGTACTCATATTGCAAGTCAACTCTTGTCATGTTAATATTACACCTCTGACAGATTACTGTTAAGTTTAATATCACACCTCTAACATTGATCAAGTTGTTGCCAAGTTCAATATTAAATCTCTGACAGTCACTTTCCTCAGGCCTCAATATCGAAGCTGAGACGAGCGATACTTGATGGCCCAAAGGCCATTATCCCGGTTATTTTGATGATAGCAAAACATATTTAGTTATGTATTTAATAATCTTGTTTAAAAGGATTTCAGGCTCAAGAAATAGGTTTTTGACGGCTCCACTAAAAGACTCACACATTTGGAGTTCGCCCAAGATTTGCATTCCCAAGCCAAAGCACATAGGAAGCTTCGGGAATATGACATTGAAGAAAAGATCAAGAACAAGTCAAGACTTTGCTAAAGATTCAAGATTTGTATTTTTGATTTTATTTTAGATATTTTGTCAAAGCTAGATATTAGAAGTAGAGATATGGGATTATCACACACACACATCTCTTAGCTAGGTTCATGGCTTCAAAAAGATTTTCAAATTCCATTTTCTAACTTAGATCTAAAGAGAACATATTTTGGAAATATGATTTCAGAAAAATAATAGTTTTGGAAAACAATTTTTATGGAAAAACAAGGTTCTATCAAAAGGATTTTTATCAAACTATTTAACATGATAGAAGTATGACACATGCTCATACTCTATGTTTTTACAAGTTCCAAAAATCCTACCCAAGACCCAAAACCAAAACCCAAGATTTTCTGGTTCTGGAAGTTCTGTTTTTCAGAACTCACAATGACCGGTCGACCGGCCCGGTCGACCGATGTGCACAATACTGTGCACGTCTATATCAGTCGACCGACACGGTCGACCGATGTTCACTTGCCTTCACAGGAGTTTTCGGTCGACCGACCCGGTCGACGATGAACCCCAACGGTCACATTTTTGACCGTTGGCGGTCGACCGACCCGGTCGACGGACTCTGTCAAAAGTTCTGACAGATCCAACAGCTATTTTTCTGACTGTTTTCTCTTTTGGGATTTGGTATCAGCGAATTTGTGAGGCTGTTTTTGACCCCTATAAATAGAGGGTCACCTCATATTGATTAAAAAAACAAATTGCAAAACAATTTGAGAGCCATCAAGAATATTTTACAAGAAATTTTAAAGATTTCCAAAGTTCTCATTTTAGAAAAGATTTCTCTCCAAAGCCAAAATTCCAATCACCTTACTTGAAGCCTATACCTCTACTTCTCTCTAGTTTTGCACTACACAATCCCATACTTCTATTCTACATATTTGGTTCTAGGATTGTGCTTAGTGAGCTTTTGTAAAGTGATCAAGTGTTGATCACTCTTTTCTGCTTGAGTGAAGTTGTAGAGGCATCGGCCTCAAGGCGAGCTAGTGTGCTCAAGGTGGTGAAGTGTCATCACGAGAGACGGACAAGTGTTGTCCTTGTATTGTTGATCCGGTGGGATCCTCAATAGTGGAAATCCTTCAAGTGTGAAGGCGGGGACGTAGAGCGTGGCTCGAACCTCGGAAACAAACTACTTGTGTTTGCGTTTGATCAAATCTCTCTAAACTCTATCTCTTTATTACTTGCACTTTTATATTGTCTATTACTTGCAAGAATTTGTGTATTGTGCTATTTGTTTTGTTGTAATTTTTAAATTCCGCATTATTGCCATATTTCATATAGCCATCACCTATTCACCCCCCCTCTAGGTGATTTCAATTGGTATCAGAGCCTAACCCTACAACTTAGGTCTAACTACCTTAGGGAGATCCATATTTGGCTATATACATTTGTGTTGCATTTACATTTGCTTGTGCATTCATGGCATCCATGGACTTTTCTAGCATTAAATCCCCACCCAAGTTTGATGGTTTAAACTTCCCCATTTGGAAGGTGAAAATGAATCTCTTCCTTAAATCCCTAGGAGTTAGGGTAGCTAGGGCCATTACCAAAGATTTTATTGAACCCACTAGTGATGAGAGCACATGGTCCGAGGATACTTCCAAAGACTATGAGGCTAATGCTAGGGCACAATATGCATTGACCCAAGCATTAAATGAAGATGACCTTGCACGCATAATAAATTGTAAATCCACATTTGAGGTTTGGAACATACTCATTGTGACTCATGAGGGAACGTCTCAAGTCAAGAGAGCAAAGTTGACTTGCTACGTTCTCAATATGAGAATTTCTATATGTTTGATAATGAGAGCATTGATGACATGCTCACCCGTTTTACAAAAAAAACTAATGCTCTTTCTTCCTTAGGCGACAAGATTGATAATGATCAAAAGATAAGGAAGGTGATTAGAGCTCTTCCCAAAGCTTGGGAAGTCAAGGCGACCACACTCAAGGAGCTCAACGACAAAGAGGAGATGGACTTCTCCGGCTTCATCGGAAATCTCAAGACACATGAGATGGAGATGAAAGTTAGAGAAGAAAGGGAGGCACCAAAGAAGAAGACCATTGCCTTCAAAGCCACTCCTACCATACACGAAGAGGATGACTCATCGGAAGATTGCGATGAGGACTTCGCCATGCTCATCCGGAAGGTGGGCAAGATGTTCTACAAGAAGGGACGGCAAAGTAACTTCCGAAGAGGGAAGCCTCAAGGAAGGTACGAGAAGAAAAGAGATGAACCCGGTCCTTGCTTTCATTGCAAGAAGATCGGTCACCTAATTGCCGATTGCCCCGCTCTACAAGCAACCACATCCAAGAATGGGCAAAGAAAGAAGAAAGCCTTGGCCGCAACATGGGATGATTCGGAGTCGGAATCCGAAGAGGAGCACGACGCCGCCAACATGTGCTTCATGGCACAAGGAGACGACGCTTCTAAGGTAACATTTGATAACACTCTTGATGATGATGACCTCAGTATGGATGAACTAGCACATTTCTTTGAGGAATTACAACATAGATATGAGATTTCGCAATCTCATAATAAAAAGTTAAAAAGGAAAATGAGTCTTTGAGAGATAAGATTAATATTATTGAAAAAGAGAAAAATGAGTTATCTAGTTCTTTGAAAAATGAAAAATGATTTTGATAAGTATAAGGTAGCTAATAAAGGAAAAACCCCCATGATTTCTAATGATAAAAATGTTTTTGTTGAAATTCAAAAACGTGTTGATTCTTTAGATAAAACTTTAAAGAAATGTGCATTTGACTTTAACAAGCTTGCATCTAAATTTCCTAAGGGAGTAGCTCAAGGGAAACATGTTCATCATAAACACTCCACACATAACCATGCTTTTATGTACAATAGTGGTAGAATTTATATTTGCACACATTGTGGCCGCAAAGGCCATTTAGAAAAATTTTGCTATGCTAAGAACAATGTAAAGAATAAATTTGTTGGGTTCGCCCCGGATCTAACCCCAAAGGACCCACTAAGATTTGGGTACCAAAAGAGCCACCGAATTTAAATGATACAGGTATAGGTGGATCTACACCCTCCAAGACTTAGGAGGAGGTGGTGCCCGGGTGGTTGATGCATCGGAGCTTAAAGAACAAATCATGCATGCATCGCTATCGTGGAGGCACCTAATTTTGGAGATTGCCCGTAAATTGGTAACATCTCCATTTAAGAGTTTAATTTTGTATATACAATTGTTATAGGATTGCTAGTTTAATTTTATGCCTCATTGATACATGATTAGTATAAACTTGCAACTCTATCATGATTGTATATGCCATGTTAAGTTTTTGATTTTTAGTCATGTATACATATGTATAGAATGATAGTTACTTTTGTACTCTATTGATATATGGTTGTATAGAACTATTTTTCTATCATGTTGTATATGTGCCTTGTGTTAACTTTCATATTTTTTTTGTTTCATGCCTTGTTTAATGTATGTCCACATGTATAGGTTATTATTTGTGATTATATACTTGTATACATATACACATTATTTTCATAAATAAAAATAAACATTTGTAAAATTTCCTATTTAAACAAACACCTTAAAGATGGCAATTGCGCACCTCAACTCATTCAAGAGGAATCAAGAGGATGAAGTTCAGAACCCATCACTGGGTATTCGGCTTCAACATCTTTAAAATCTTTGTTTAAATATGAAAAATAAAATTTAAAAGGGATTGCATGAATTTTTGATGTTGTAATAACCTAATGAAGATTTAAAACCTGTTTGTGTTCCTATTTGATTAATATATCATACCTATTTTGGACTACAAAATTACTTAAATTTTTTTTGGGCTATTTACTGTTAGCAGTTTTTCAGGCAAAGCCGGTCGACCGACCCCTATAGCTCCGGTCGACCGACTCTGCCTGAGAGAAAATGTTTTATTTTTTTTTTCTGTGCTACCGGTCGACCGACCAGAATTCCGGTCGACCGATGCTGACCTGCTGTGGTCTCGGGATATTTCGGTCGACTGACCCGGTCGACCGATCTTATTTACAGAGCTCTCGGTTGGATTCGGTCGACCGGACCGGTCGACCGATCGTCGTGTTTTTGCCCTAATCTGCTATATATTTTCATTTTTTTTTCTCTCTCTCATTTCACTCAGCGACCGACGAACCCTATTTTTCCCCAAAAATTGATTCTCTCCAATCCTTCAACCAAATCCAAATCTTTTTAAAACCCATCTCAAATCCTTCATTCTACTTCCGGATCTTCGATTTCAGCAACTTCCAACCACCGGATTCGGAGAATTTCAGGTTTTTCTGTCTAGGGTTTGGACTTTCTCAATTAAGGTAAAAATCAAATTTTTGACTCTAATCTTCAATTCTTGCTTTGAAATCTATTATCTACTGTCATCTATCTAAGTTTCTAAGCTTCTAGATCGTGCCATATCTTGATTTCACCTAAAAATCAAATTTTTATTCATCATGCCTAAGAGATCTCGTACTGAGAAGGGGAAGGAAGTTGCACAACCTTCCTCCCAAGCTCCTAGACCCATTCGCCCATTTATAAATGATCTTGCAGCTGATAGATACTCCCATCTCTCCACTAGAAATATCAATTCAGGGAGATTGTAGCTATTCAGGATTTTGAACATCTAGGTATCCTCAAATTTTGCAAAACAACAATCTAGTTGAGTTCTTGTCCATCAAGGAACAAGTCTACACCTCCCTTGTTCCTTACTTTTATGCCAATTATGAATTCGATGGAAATCGGATCACATCTAGGGTTTTAGGTAGAAACATCGACATTTCTATAGGTCGATTTGCTAGGATTCTGTATCTCTCCACTGGCGGAGCAGATGTGTACTCACATGATTTGCATGTCTTTGAATTTCCGGAGGGTGAATCTTCACTCACCGCCTCTACTCTAATCCACGGGAATGACAATCCCGGCTTGGTTAGAAACGAGGTTGTGAGTAGATACACTCTTCAATCTCAAGTCCTTGCCAAGATTATCTTCTACAACATTGTCCCCAAACATGGTGAGTATAGCCATGCTAGGGGTTGTGTCCCTTTGATTATCTTTTGCCTGCTTAAAGGCATTAAGGTAAACTTTCCTAGAGTTATTGCATCTCATATGGGCTTTGATCAGATCCGTACTGCGGGTAGAAGCTTGCCCTACGGCATGCTTATCACCCATCTTCTTAGGGCCCTTGACTTTGATCTCTCCGCTGAAACTCCTTCCAATCCCCTGACCCACATCAATGGTGTTTTCCTGAAGATGATGGAAGCTCAGCTGCGTAGACACGCTCCTGTGCAACCACATCTCCTCCTGCTGGTCCTGGCTCATCTTCTGCACCAGGATCTTCTTCTTCTGCAGCACCTGCATTTCCTCCTGAGTTTCTTGCTCTTGTCTCTTCGGAGGTCCGCTCTCAGCTCGAGGCACATCAGGCCTTGGCCGAGCAGCGCGACGCAGCCATTCGTGCAGAATTAGATGCTCGTGCTCTTCAGGACGCTGCTTTTCGGGAGGAGGTCCGAAACGACATGTCTTATTTTGCTGACTCCATGAGATTCGTGGATGTTCAGTTTCAGGCCCTTTTCTCAAAATTTGACATGCTCGTTCCTTATCGGACTCCGACTGCTTGTCGACTCCCAGCCACCGGTCCTCCATTTCCTCCCAGAGCTCGCTCTTCTGTTCCTCCACCGCGCACCAGAGTCGATGGCATGGATCCAGAGGAGGTTGCTTCTTCAGAGAAGGTGGTGATGATGACGGAGACGGCGATGACGGTGATGATGGTGCTGAGGAGTGACCTCCCCTTTTGATGATGTCAAAAAGGGGGAGAGTTATTTTGAGAGAGATATTTTGTAGTATTTGTGTTTGGCTTGTACTTGTATTTGGATATTTTGTGATGGACATGTAGTTGGGACATGTAGTATTTATTTTTACTTTGGACATGTATTTTTATGTGTTGTGGACATGTGTTGTGGACATGGTTATCTTTTGTTTTTATGTATCTCTTATTTATGTCATGTATGAACTCATTTCCTTCATCTATGATATGACATGAGTATTTGGCATCTTTTGTTGGCATGGAAATAAAATGTTTATGATTATGATTTGTGATAATATGCCTGAGTATGATTTTTATATATATGCTTGTGTTGAGGGGGAGCTTCATTTGAAGACTCTACCCAAAATATCTTGTGATAACTACATATGTTTTGCCATCATCAAAAAGGGGGAGATTGTTGGCCCAAAGGCCATTATCCCGGTTATTTTGATGATAGCAAAACATATTTAGTTATGTATTTAATAATCTTGTTTAAAAGGATTTCAGGCTCAAGAAATAGGTTTTTGACGGCTCCACTAAAAGACTCACACATTTGGAGTTCGCCCAAGATTTGCATTCCCAAGCCAAAGCACATAGGAAGCTTCGGGAATATGACGTTGAAGAAAAGATCAAGAACAAGTCAAGACTTTGCTAAAGATTCAAGATTTGTATTTTTGATTTTATTTTAGATATTTTGTCAAAGCTAGATATTAGAAGTAGAGATATGGGATTATCACACACACACACACCTCTTAGCTAGGTTCATGGCTTCAAAAAGATTTTCAAATTCATTTTCTTAGATCTAAAGAGAACATATTTTGGAAATATGATTTTCAGAAAAACAATAGTTTTGGAAAAACAATTTTTATGGAAAAACAAGGTTCTATCAAAAGGATTTTTATCAAACTATTTTAACATGATAGAAGTATGACACATGCTCATACTCTATGTTTTTACAAGTTCCAAAAATCCTACCCAAGACCCAAACCAAAACCCAAGATTTTCTGGTTCTGGAAGTTCTGTTTTTCAGAACTCACAGTGACCGGTCGACGGCCCGGTCGACCGATGTGCACAATACTGTGCACGTCTACTCAGTCGACCGACCCGGTCGACCGATGTTCACTTGCCTTCACAGGAGTTTTCGGTCGACCGACCCGGTCGACCGATGAACCCCAACGGTCACATTTTGACCGTTGGCGGTCGACCGACCCGGTCGACCGGACTCTGTCAAAAGTTCTGACAGATCCAACAGCTATTTTTCTGACTGTTTTCTCTTTTGGGATTTGGTATCAGCGAATTTGTGAGGCTGTTTTTGACCCCTATAAATAGAGGGTCACCTCATATTGATTAAAAAAAACAAATTGCAAAACAATTTGAGAGCCATCAAGAATATTTTACAAGAAATTTTAAAGATTTCCAAAGTTCTCATTTTAGAAAAGATTTCTCTCCAAAGCCAAAATTCCAATCACCTTACTTGAAGCCTATACCTCTACTTCTCTCTAGTTTTGCACTACACAATCCCATACTTCTATTCTACATATTTGGTTCTAGGATTGTGCTTAGTGAGCTTTTGTAAAGTGATCAAGTGTTGATCACTCTTTTCTTGCTTGAGTGAAGTTGTAGAGGCATCGGCCTCAAGGCGAGCTAGTGTGCTCAAGGTGGTGAAGTGTCATCACGAGAGACGGACAAGTGTTGTCCTTGTATTGTTGATCCGGTGGGATCCTCAATAGTGGAAATCCTTCAAGTGTGAAGGCGGGGGACGTAGAGCGTGGCTCGAACCTCGGAAACAACTACTTGTGTTTGCGTTTGATCAAATCTCTCTAAACTCTATCTTTTTATTACTTGCACTTTTATATTGTCTATTACTTGCAAGAATTTGTGTATTGTGCTATTTGTTTAGTTGTAATTTTAAATTCCGCATTATTGCCATATTTCATATAGCCATCACCTATTCACCCCCCTCTAGGTGATTTCAATACTAAGTTTAACATCTTACCTTTAGCATCTGGTTTATTGTTAAGTTCAATAATACACTTATGACAATAACTTTCCCTCCAACTTCCGTATCGAGTCGAGATGACCAATTCTAAGTTCAAAATTACACTCAAGCTTACCCCCACTGTTAAGTTCAACACTACACCTATGACAGTGATATCTTCAGTTTCTAAAAAAAAACTGAAATTCCTGCGGAGCTAAGTTAACATACACCTCTAGCTCACATCCTTATCAAGTTAATATCACACCTCTGATAAAATTCAATCCAACCCGTTAAGTTAATATCACACCTCTGACGGTAAAAAAATACTTAGATCTCTGACGGGTCTAGTCTTACTTATTATTCTCGTTAATAGAATGGAAGGTCTATTCCAAATCACTTTTAGATTGATATCACATATTTAACAGTGTTCTCGCTAATCTCTAGCTGAGTCTTACTTATGTTAAAACTAAACCTCTGATGAAGACTTAATCACAATCCTCCGCAGAGTGAAAACTTCACTTGTCATTCTCATCCATGGAATGGCAAGTCCATAAAATCTAGTTCACTCCTGTCAAGTTAATATCACACCTCTGACAATAACCTTTTTAAATTCCTTAAATGGAATTTTTCAACTTTGACTTGCTAAGTTAAAATATTATACTTCTAGTAAATCAAAGATAATCACTTCAACTTGTTTGATTTTCAATGCAAAAAGGAAGTCAAGGCAAATAAGAAGGCAGGAAAGTGTCACTTTTATTAATATCCAAAAAATATAAAAGTGATACAAAATGCTCTCTTATCCAATAAAATTGAGTGTTTCAATAAAAGAGTACAAAGAAGTCCCTCTTGCTCAGCGAAAGGTTACACTCACTCCTCGAATTATTGAAGATACACAAAGTTCGTCTTCTTGATTATGGCCAGAAATAACAATCGACTTTCTCTCTTCTTGAAGAATAATGGTGTTTCTCGAGGTCGAAATGCAGGGGAGCATTCGTATTCCACCCAACAACTGGTGCGAAGGGCTTCACAAAGCCGTAATCCTTCACTTATTGGGAAACTCCATCACTAGAAATGTTGGCCCAAAGGCCTTCCACTCTAGTTTTGATGATGATTAACTCATGTAGTTATGTGTACTAATAATCTTGTGATTTTAGTTTAAGATCATTAATCAAGTTATTAGTTGGTGATTAGCTTCAACAAGATGTTTAGGAAGCTTTCACATGTTGATTCAAGAGCCCGAGCGTCAAAGATCATATATAGCACTTGCTCGGTGGATCAAAGAGTTTTGGATCGAGTCGGCTTGGAGTTTGTGCTCTACAAGAAGACATCGGTACCTTAGTTTAGTTTTGTGTTTAGATCCAAATTGTAAAGATTAGAATAGTATGATATGCTCAAGTTCACAACACACACGTTTCATGTTTGGTTTTTGGTTTAACCATTCTTGGTTTGCATGAATAGATATTATATCAAAACAAGTTTACATGGTTTAATGTATATTAGATTTTTTCTATATACATGCATGCTTCAACTCTTAGACAAACTTACTTTGATATACCTAATTCATGTGGTTTAGGTTTTGTGTTTTAATAAAACTTATTTTTGGAATTAAGAACAAAAACTATGATATATATTTGTTTCATGTATATTGGATTTCTATCCATATGCATCATGCTTCAAAGTGTTTAAATATCATGTTTTTGTATTTGGAAGAGTTTTGGACAAAACTTATTTTCTATTCAAAAAATTCAAGTTTTAGAAAATACAGTTTTTAGTTTTTGGTAAAAATGATAAGACACAAAAATAGTTCATATTGATTGATATTTAAGCTAAACTTTTTACCACATGTTTATATATCAATGCAAAATGATATAACTATTTTTGGAGATTTTTAGAAGTGTTAAAAGATTTTTCAAAATATTTTTAAACTGTTTTTCTTTTCAGGCTTCAACCAGTCGACTAGTCCTCTGATCAAGTCGACTTGGCTGAAGTTGGTCGACCGGGTCGGTCGACCGACGTGCACAGATCTGTGCACGTTTGGCAGACACGGACGGTCGACCGTCCGGGTCGACCGGGTCTGAGAGCAGAGCTCTCTGTTTGTTTGGGTCGACCGGGGCGGTCGACCGGTAGCTGCCAACGGGCAGAAATTGACCGTTGGACGGTCGACCGGCCGGTCGACCGGCAGTGTAATTCTGGCAATTTCTGCTGCCAACGGCTATATTTTTCTGGGGTCTATAAATACCCCATTTGTGAGAGTTTTTCTCTAAAAATTTTTGTGCGAATTTTTTCCTACTCTCTGGTGTTTTCACAGCAATCAAAAGAAGTTTTTTGAATTGAATTGAACAATCTATTTGGTGTTTTTGCTAGGGTTTGAAAATCAAAGAAAGGGCTTTTGGGAAAAGATTTTGATTGAACTTCTCTATCTAGGTTTCAGTTTTTCCCAAGGATTTTTCTTTGTGATTTTGATTTCCATTCCATTGGTTTTCTCCACACTTGAGCTAAAATCTACTATCTCTTCTATAGGATCTTTGTGTGAGAGAAAAAATTGTTTGTGGTTGTTTGTTAGACCACCAAGTTAAAAACCCAATCTTTGCTTGGCTTTGTGCCTTGGGTCGTATCCCTCAAGTTGTGAGGTGATCCTTGTTTGCTTTGTGCTAATCCCTCAAGTTGTGAGGTGATTGTTTTTGTTGGATTGGAGCTTGCCTCAAGGAGGAGGTTGTGTTTATAAAGAGAGGAGTTGGGTACTTCTTGTGAGAGTTCTTTGTGGACTTGCTAGTGGATTAGAAATCCTTCGTGTGCCGAAGGCGAGGATGTAGAGCTGGGTGCTCGAACCTCGAAACATATCTCGTTGTTTGCGCTTGATCCATTGACTCTCTCTCTATCTCTCTCTTTACTTTGTGCCTTGCAACTATTTATATTGTGCATTCATATTTGCTTGGCTTGGTTGTGTGTGCATCATTTGTTGATCACACTTGAGTGTTTTGCAATTAAGTTTTTAAATTCCGCATTTAGTACATAGATTAGCTACATCACCTATTCACCCCCCCTCTAGGTGACTTTTCAAGAAAGTCATCTAATAAGCATGGTTTTTCATTACTGTCACTTCGTTGAACAAGATTGGTGAAGGGAGGATCTGACACCTTATTGGTGACGTCTTCCTTCCTGTGACCGTCAAATACGCCATGCTCATTGTGATCCGGAAGGATCCGAGGCCTTATTGGTGCATCATGTCCAATAATGTCTTGATGTATATCAAGAACCGCACAGATTCTTCCTTGCATTTGACAGAAGTTCTGACTCCTCAAGTGGTCACCAATCGAACGAATTGATCGTTTCATGTTTACCTCAATGAACGCGGCAAAGACACTGGAACCAGCACCAACGGCATGGCCACAACCTATAAGAAAGAAAAAATCCGAGGGTTAAATTTTTGCAAAAACATGAATCTAGAAGCACGGACGCGGGTCTTAAGTCATGGACTCTAGACGCGAGTCTTATACGTGAATCTCGCATCTAAAGCTTCGAGACGCAGAGTTTACCACGCTCTGAAAAGAAAAAATATGGACTCAAATGCAAGCCCGATATTAGACTTGCGTCTGATAATTGAAATGTGGGACATATATTAAAGACACAGACGAAGGCCTTAAAACTTTCTAAAGTTATGAACTCCAGACGCAGACACTATAGATCCGCGTCTAAGACTTAGAGACATAGATTTTGCCACAGTCACGTCTAAAATTTTAAAAGAGCTTATAAGGCTTTTAAGACGCGGATTCGCCTCATTCGCATCTAGAGACTTCAAAAGAGCAGGCATAAGTCTTAAAATTTTCTAAGTCATGAACTCTAAACGCGAGTCTTATATATAAAATTCGCGTTTCAAGCCTCATAACGCGGAGTGCACCATGCTCGCGTCTGAAGAACTTGGGACTTGAAAATCTACAAGCTCGCATTTCATCAAGTTAACACGAAGATCACTTTTGCAGAGCATGGACGCAGGGATCTCAAGTTGACTGTCTAAACTTCAAAAAAGAAGTTTCAAAAGTTTCAAGAACAGATCAAGAAATAGAGCATGGATGCTTGGATCTCAGAGCCACAAGGGAACAAAGTCTTATTATGGCGAAAGCTATTTTCTACCTGAAGAAGAGTTCTTGAGAGGAAGGACATCATTCGTCAAGACACGAGCATGAAAGCACTTGAGGTGAAGCTTTTTTTATTTTGAAATCACTTAACAGTGATAATCTTCAAAGAAGACTGCAAGAAAGCATCATAACTTTCGGTTAATTCAAAAAACTCTGAAAGTTCTTCAGGATGCAGGCTTGAAGAAGAAGACAATCTAAGAACCCTAAAGGTTCTTCAGAGCACCTGCCCATGAAGGAAAACAATCAAGGTGAATGACTGTTAAAAGGCTCATCGCCTATTTATAGGCTCGCTAATGGCCATTAATTAACAGCTTAAAAATCAAAGCTGTTCTTAATGACCAATTAATAGTCTTAATTCGCGATGCGAATATCAAATCCAGTCTGAGTGAGACACATGAATTTTTGCTCCAGGAAGTCCCAATGACACGCGTCCCCAACCTTCAACATCGGCTTTACCTCGAAAGATCTAGCGAGATCTTTGCGTCTCTATGAACTACATGCGACACTTCAAGGATCGTGTTTTGAAGTCGACGTCCTTTCACAAACCAAAGGCTGCGTTTCCTCAACAGAATGAGGATCGCATCTTTAACAATCCAAGATCGTGTCTTAAAATTTGCGTCCTTTCACTAACTGAGGGCTGCATCTCCTCCAGCAAGTTGAAGAGCTCAGGGCTGCTTCTCTCAACAATCCAGAGCCGTGTCCTCTTAACAATGCAGAGTCGCGTCTCTGAACAATTCAGAGCCGCGTCTTCCAAGTGAATCAGAGTCCCGTCCTCTCAAAAATTCAGGTTCGCGTCTCCACCTCGAAGTCAACGTCATTTCAACAAAGTGAGAGCTGCGTCTCCACTTCGAAGACCGCATCTCTTTAGTATTCTCTGGCTTGCGTCTTGGCAAAACAAGAGATTTGCGCCTCTGTTCCCAGCGAGAGCTGTAAGTTTGCGGTTGTAATGCTCAGAGCTGCGTTTCTATATCAAGAGAATGGTGTGCCTTCACTTTGAAGGAAACTAGCACCTTAGCAAAACAGCAGAGCCGCATTTCTTCAACAAAGAGAAATCTATGTTTCCACCTCGAAGTTTGTGTCACTTTAACAAAGTGAGAGCTGTGTCTCCACTTCGATGTTCACACTCTCCAAGAAATGAAAGTCATATTTCTATTTCAGAGGAGGTCCACGTCTCAAAGGCAATATGAACTTTGCATCTACAAGACCTGTGTTCAGTTTTTGCTTCTACAACCAATTCAATAGTACATTGGTGAAAACTGATGACTATTTCTCCGGTTCAACAGTACACCAACAACCAGCTCAGAGCACCGAGGAGGTCTGGACTATGTATCTAGACACTCATAACAATCATCTCTGGTGGCTTCAAAGAGTTTAACAGTACATTCATGAAGACCAAGATTCAGACAAGATCGAGCTTAAGATATCTCAGAAGATTGCCAGCCCAGTCTTGAGAGCTTGTTGCCAAAAGAAAAATCCAAAGTGTTTCGAAACTCGTCCCAGCCAACCGAGGAGTTTCAAAAACTTTGGAGGGGATTCTATAGACTGTCTAAAAATCATTAAAGTCAAGTCGTCAAATGCAGAACCCATACTTTAGACGCAAGGCTGATAAAACTTATTGATGTAGTGTCAAGACGCGAGGTTCAAAAGCATTACTGCAAAGCCAAAATGGCGGGGCTCGAAGCCTGCGTCTCAGCATCACTGCAAAGCCAAGACTGGGGGCTTGAAGCCCGCATCTCAGCAGAGCTCGATGCCCGCGTCTCAATACCACAGCAATGCTAAAATGCAGGGCTTAAGGCTCGCGTCCAGAATCATCTCAATGGCTAAACGCAGAGCTCAAGCCCGCGTTTCAACTGTAAATAAGCCTTGCGTCTTAGTTGTAACTATCCCCATTACTGGGTCAAGTATTGCCCATGTAATGAGGGGAGTTAACCCCCATCATGGAGAGTTTTTTAGGGGACAGTTTTATCCCTGAAATCCCTATAAATAGCTCAGTTTACTATTACAGAGGGGCGAAAAATTTTTCAGCTGAGGAAGATTTTTAAAGAGTTCAACTCTTCTACCGACTTGCTGAGTTCAAGTTATTGCCTAAGTCTCTTTGAGATTTCATTGGATAGGAGTTGTGCTACTCCATCTGTGATTCAAGGAGAAGATTTCCAGAAGAGCTTGACATTCACCCGATCAACGGAAAGAAAGATTCACTTTTCACCGCTACACAAAGGACCCAACCTTAAACAAAGAGAAGATCTGAACTTGAATGTCTTCTCTCTCTTTTACAGTTGAAATTTTGAGTTATTGTAATTTTTCATTGATTCAAGGAAAAATTTGCAATACACACTTTCAAAATTCCTCCATGTACAATGGGTTTTCATTTTGAACTGATGATGAGTATGAATCTTGATTTCTAAAACAACATGATTCTTGGGCCCTAACAGAATGGTTAGCGACGTCAGAAATGGTCAATGGGTGGGAATGGAGAGTTTTGACTATTATATCTATTTCATGATTATGAGCGATTTGAACCTGAGTCATGGCTTCAAGTAGCTTTTCATAGTCTACCGGTTCATCATTTTGTTGCGATTAGGCTTGAAAAGATGGGTATGAAGGTTGGTTTTGGAAATTTTGGTGAAACGGTGAGTTCATCAGATTTTGAGATTGTCGCTCGGACTTATGAAAGAGTTCTATACTCGTGTCCAAGACTTATGATTGGTTATTTGCAAAAGGTGAGACTGAGTATGACTCTTGAAAATATTGTGAAATTGGGGAAGGCCAATATTTCCTAAATTTTTGTTTGGCCTCTTTCATGGCTTATATACTCTTTTCTAACTCAGATTTTTCTTCAATTGATGGTTCTGAAAAAGGAGTATAGGAAGCAAAATTGGGGAATGAATATTGTAAAAATTGTGAAAATTGTGGATAAGGAGGTTGAAAATTTGACTCAAGGAAGGTGAATCCCGATTAACTGAAATTAGTTTGAAATTTTTGTTATAAAATTGGGGGTATGGTTTATATTGAGTCGGATAAATCCAATTCGGTCTATTTGATTGGTTCATGTTATTTAAATCCAGGTTGGAGTTATCAGAGTTAAATGAGGTTGATGTGCAGTATGGATTCATATTAGGATTGAAGAATTATTGTTGTTGAATTCTATTTCACAAACAATCACAAACCAAAAAAAGCAAACAAAACAAAAAGAAAAAATCAAAACCAAGCCTATACTAAAGTTGACCTAGACCTAGACTACTCCTAACTGGTCGATTACCCGAGAGAGATTTCTATATGAATCCTACTACGAGCTAATCAGCCAGGTAGGGGCAAAATATGGTGGGAGGTATTCGTGCATAAGCAACGAGCCTTAATTACGTCAAATTATGGTATCTTCGAGGCTTAACCTCTTAATCTCCAACCCTAGATACCGATTTCACCAAAGTATGGTTCTCACAAGTTTCACCCTCGGTCAATCTCTTAATGAGTTCGAGATGTCCCTAGGGGCCAACGTCTATAAAATTTTATTACGGCTTGGATTGTGTGAGTGGGGATGTGATTTTTGGGCTAAGAAAGGGCAACGACTTCTCCACCTTATCTTCTATCGGGTTATGCCCTTAAGTCTAATTCGTGCAAGTATGCAATATAGACAAAAATAATAGACAAAGCGAGTAAAAATCCCACATGTTTGTTCTACGCTATATGCAATGCCATATGTACACATCAGTCTAGATCACAACAACAAAACAAAATGCAATATATTGGAATGAAATTAACACATGCTTAAATGCAAATGTCTAAAACGTAATAAAAGCGTCCAATTACCGGTTTTAGTTCTTTAGTTTATTGCACTATTCAGGTAATCAAAACAAAAATTAGCAGAAGAATACAACAATATATACAATTTGCAAGTTTCCTGCAAAAGATGAAGTTCAGATGCAACAAAATGGCCGCATTTTCTTGGCTTTTTTAGCCTTTATGCGGCAAAATTAAGGAAGCAGGGTCCCTGCTTTCTAGAGCAGGGAGATACAAGCAAGACTATACTTTTCCAATGCGAAGTTTTGTACAAATTGACCTGCACACAAAAACAGGGAAGAGATTGTTAACAAAAATGTGAAATCAAAGCCATTCTCATCCCCGACAATGGCGCCATTTTTTTTATCGGGGTGAAACCAACACTTGAAAATGTGTGTTTTGAAATCAATATAAAAGTGTCTGTGCTAATGTTCCATTGATACTTCCGTTATAGCATTGGCTTAACAGGTCGAATCCACAGGGATGGAAGGATATAGAAGCATTAACGGTTCTTATTCACATTGTATGTTAACAGGTTTTTCTTCGTTAAAGAATGAGAAAAAGGAACTTAAAAAAATCTAGAAATGATAGGTGGAGAAGGCGATGAAAACGGCAATATGAAAGCCAAGGAGGAGTGGTTGTGGAATCGATAAAACAAAACAAGAAAATAAAAATAATAGAAAGTGGAGTGATTTAGAAAGTGGGTTTAAAAACAAAATAGAAAAGAAAATAAAACTTGTTAAAAAGAAGATGAAAACAAAGGTGAACGAAGAAGTGATGAAAACAATGATAGAAAAAATGATAAAAAAGTTTTGAAATCGGTTTTTAAAACAAAGTAAAGAAAAAGAGAAGGAAAATGATGAAAGAAAACTCATGGCTACTAACTACTAATTGCTACACTAACCATGCTAACCTCTTAGTGATAGTTGCCTCACATGGATTCTTGACCATCACTAATCCTTGACTTCAAGAAATGATACAAAGCATGGCTCATCAGATTGTCCTTCCGCATTCAAACAAATCCATTCCACACAACAAGATGTGATACTATTAGATATCAACACCAAGTAAAGATGAGCATGAAATAAAGAAGACATTGCAAGTTGTTCGTTAGTGGGCTAGATGTTAGAATGTTAGAATGTTAGAATCCATCATCAGGAGCCATCAATGGCTCTTGCCAGAGTAAGACCTTGCAGATGCAATTAGATTCATGTGAATTATCAAATAACTGGTTAGCTAGTTAGTGGTTAGTAGTTAGATTGTCATGAAAAGAAACTAGCCAAGCATCATGTAGAAGATGGAGAAGATTACAATAGAGGAGAAAGGAGACACCTTTACATAGATTATCACTCTCTATTACATTGATATCTCTCTATCTCTCCAGAATTAACTCAGCCCTACTACAAGATCTAAAATAAATTGAAAATACAAAAGAAGAGAAGAAGAAAACCTAAAACTAATCCTAAAGAGAGAAACCCTAATTCTCACTACTCTACCCCAGTCTCAGGTCCAACAACGCAGTATTTATAGGCAAAGGCAAGCTCTGGATGACGAGACGAAGCCACGCGTCAAAGATCGACACATGGGCCCATAATAGTGCCACGAAAACGTGGCAAAACCGCATTTTTGTGGCAATAACAGGGACTTAGGTCCCTCATTTTGGCTTGTGGGTTCGTCCAGCTGCTAGAACCTTCCAATTATCTTTAGTTTTTGGTAAATTGGATTCGGGTTTTTTTCAGATTCGCCCCTAATTTTTGGATTCAATATGTCTTCTAGAAGCTCTCTAGCTTGGCCTTCAAGAAATGAGATTTAATTACCTGAAATTGGGTTTAATTAGTCTCTTATTACTCCTTTACCCCTAGACTCTTGATTATCTGCAAAATAGACCAAAACACAGGTATGAAGTGTCATTTCATTCATAAATCAGTAGGAAAATGTGATGTAATGATGCAGAATCGTAGACTAATCAAACAGTCTAACATGTTAGGAGTCGTCTAGATTTAGGTCAACCCTACTATAGGCTTAGTTTTAATTTTTTTCTTTCTTTCTTTCTATTTGTTTGTTTGCCTTTTATTTTTTTGTTTGTGTTTGTTTGTGAAATGAATTTCAACAACAATTCTTTTAATCCTGATATGAATCCATATTTCACCCCGACCTCATTTGACTCGGATAACTCCAACCCGGCTATGTATACTATGAACCAACCATATAGGTCGGATTGGATTTTTTTGACTCAATATGACCCATACCCCAATCTTATGACCATAATTTTCAAAATAGTTTCCACTCTTCACAGAGTCTATGAGGATTCACCTCCCCCGAGTCAAATTTTTAACACCTTGCCCATAATTTTTACAACATTCATTTCCCAATTTTGATTCATATACTCCTTTTCCTGTTCCACCAACTGAAGAAAAAATCTGATTTGAAAAAGAGCATAGAAGCCATGCTTGAGTCCAAACGACAAATTCAAAACTTGCTCAATTCACAATCCTTCCCACATCAAACTTCATATACTCCTTTTCTAGAACATCTATTTGAAGAAAAATCTGAGTTAGAAAAGAGTATGGAAGTCTTTCGTAAAACTAAGCAACAATTCCTAAACATGTTGGACTCATTATTTCAACCAAATTTTCAAGAGTCATACTCATCTTTTTCTGTCTCATCGATTCAAAATGAACAACCATCAGTCCTTAAATTGAGTATGAAACTCTTGCATGAGTTTGAGCAACAAACTCAATATCTGATAGTCTAATAATTTCATCACAATATCCAAAACCAACTTCCACACTCACCTTTTCAAGAAGAACCGATTGCAAAGAGTATAAAAGACATGATTCAAACTAAAATTTTGTTACCGAGCCTATCGTAGGTTATTCTCAAAAATGAGAGAATTGATCAATAAGAGTGAGAAAGGTCTTTCTTGTCAACCTCGACCAATGTCTATATCCCTAATTCTATCGATTGGACCCAAGAATAATGTTATTTTAGAAACTAAGATTCCATTTCATGACACTGATTTGAACTTGATCAAACTCCAAGTTTTGAAAGTCCCATAGACATTTTGGCAAGTTATCCTTTTCTTGAAATTGAACTGGAGCATGAATGTGATCCTGATCCATAAGTTGGTAATTTTATTTCACTTTTTGATTCAATAATGACTCCAGTATCTTTACCAGATTTTTTTTCATATTTCGAAGTTAACATTGAATCCTGTATCAGTACACCGTGAAATTGAATCACTAATATTTTACGATCACATTCTGTTAATGAAAAAGTGTGTGAACATCAATTCTTTAGTTTGAACCCCATTTTTGAACCTATTTTGTCTCTCACTTTTGAATCTCGACTTAATCTAAGTCAAATTCTCGAGTCAGTATTTTTTCTTATTCCATTTGAGCCCAATTCAATCATCTTCTATAATCACACTCCATTATCGGACAAAAGTGTTAAACAAAATGACTTAAGAATTATTTTTGAAAATTAAAAATTTGATAGGGATATATTTTTTTATAAAAGACCATTCACTCAATCATTTTTTTAATGGGTTATATCAGAGAGGTCGCTAATGGGTTCTTGTGAATTACACAATTTTTGAATTGGGCCGCATTTCGTGGACCAATAGACCATCACCGGGACTACCACCTAAGGTAATTTTTCTTTCCCTATTTATTTCATATGTATACACATTCATGATGCATTGAGGACAATGCATAAGAGAAGTGAGGGAAAGGATTTACTAACATAGTTTGTTTTACATTTTTTTCTTTTACATTTCTTTTTTAGGAAATTTTTTTTTAGATTTTTCTTTTGTATAGAAACTCTTTTGTTTTCTTCTTTACAAAACTTCTTGAAATAAGGCACATGGTATTTTCAGGAATTAGGAAGACCTAAAATTTTGAATTCTTAAACTGAGTTAGAATAATAGATCTTGTTTAAATTTTAGGATAAGGAAGTACGATTGGAAGATAATTTGATCTTAAATTTTTTGCCTTAGATATACGCACTTCACACTTACACAATTTTTTAGGATTGTAACAAAGACTGAAAATGCCATAAGATAATACAAAAATAAAAACACTTACTAAGTTGGGCAATTATACCTCAAGAAGTATGATTATTCATGCCTAAGCGGTGGATAAAAATAAAATAATCTCTTTAGTTTTGTGACCTTGTTTACTGGAGTCCTTAAGCCCGAGGGATATTTTCTCATCTGGTGCCCTAAAACCATTTGTTTTGGAGTTATCGACTAAAGGTTTACTACCCGTGTAAATTAGAAAGCCTAAAAAAAACTATGTTGAAGAAAAAAATTTGTATACAAATAAATGGCATGAAAGTTAGAGTCGATATCCCAAAAATCTTCACAATTCACAAAGTGCATACTATCTAAGAGTTTTATGAAAGATCAAAGAATCAACTCAATTTCAAAATCCTTATCTTTAATTTATATCAGATCTTGCATCTAGATTTAGTTTAAGAAAGAATAATTTCTGGTTAACCTATGACCTTGGATCACTTAAATTTTCGTAGAAATATATCAACAATTTTCTCTATTTCAAAATGTGTTTTCAAAATACTAACATTTGATTTCTTTTTTATGGATTTTGTGGGTGTAATTTGCTAAAAATCTTCAGGAGACAAAACTCCTCCTCTGGAGAAACCTAGAGGTTTAACGGCTTATTACACATGCTCAGTGCAATCGCGTCACCTGCGAAAGTGGTGTAATAATTTTCATAGGTAGTTTTTCTGCATTGCTTAGGACGAGCAAAATATAAGTGTGGGGGTGTGATTAGTATCCATATTTGCATATTTTATACCACATCTTCACATTTATTCTATATAAAATTCTGCTAATAATGACTTCATTGTATGTTTCTAGGTCCTTGACATGAAATGAAGAAGAAGTCAAAAAATCTCATTTATTTTGGGATTTTTAGAGCCTAAAATAGCCATTGACTTTGAAACTAGATCTTCCAAATCTGGTTGTAGAAAACCAAAAACCAATAGCAGGTACAGGATCTAGTGTACAGTACCAGACTGCATGCTCTGCCGCTGGCCGCGCGGCCAAGAAGAGTCACGTTTCCACCCCAATTGCCGCGGAAATGCCGGATTATTGCTGAGCCACAAGTCGATCTTTGACGCGTAGCCTTGTCTCACCATCCAAAGCCCTCTTGTGCTCTATAAATGGGGCAGTGTTGAGCAGATTTCAGGGAAGAGAAGGAAAGCTTGTAGTGTAGTTTTCTCCCCTCAGTGTAGTTTTCTTTTGTCTTTTATTTTTCTTTTCTTTTGTAGATCATGTAATGGAAAGAGAGTAATTTATAGGATAAAAAAGAAAGTTCTTGTAATGGAGGGTGACACTCTATTAAAAGTTCTTCCTTTATCTCTATCTATTTTTATTCTAACTTCTTACATGTTTAGCTAACTTTTCTCTCTTGGCAACTAACTACTAACCATTAACTATGCTAACTCCTTACTTGATAATCCACATTAATTTAATAGCCTCTACTTGGTCTTACTCTTGTAAGAGCCATTAATGACTCATGATGATGGATTCTAACACTCTAACATCTAATTCTCTAAAAAGTTATCATTACTTTATTTCACACTTGCTCTAGTGTAGTTTTGATAGTTTAATTGTAGCTTGCTCTTGTTTGTCGAGTTTGGACGTGATAGTGAATTTATGGGTCATGCTTTTAAAAGCTTTTGAAGTCAAGGACTAGTGATGACCAATGATCCATGTGAGGCAACTATCACTAAGAGGTTAGCATGTTAGTGGAGCCATTAGTAGTTAGTAGCCATGAGTTTTCTTGTATCTCTTTTTATATCTTCTTTTTACTTGTTTTAAAAACCACTTCTCAAACAATCATTCTTCTTTGTTTACACCGTATTTTTCTATTTTCATTCTTTGTTTTCTTTTCTTTTGATTCTTTAAAACATTAAAAAACTGTTAACACACAAGTGAACATACCGTTAATTCTTCTATCACCTCCTGTCCTTGTGGATTCGACCCATTTAGTCTCTGTGCTATAACAGAAGTATCGAAGAAGCCAAAGCGCACACACTGTAATTTCTAATTTTAAAATGATACTTTTCGTGCACTGCTTTTCCCCGATCAGTGTTGTTGTTATGGTTGTCGCTGTTGAGAATGACCCAGCAGTAGTGAATAGAATGGCCTCAAAGCGGTTATGACAAGAACAATTTTTTTAAAAAATAAAATCAGGTTTTGCATCGGTTATGTAAAAAACTGACACGAAAAGTTAGACCTTTCACGTTGGTTAAAACCCGACACGAATAGTGTCGACTTTTCGCAGCCTCTGGATACGCGTCAATTTTTTAGATCGACGTTGTTTCCTTTTCGTGTCGGATTTAATCCGACATGAATTTCTCTTTCTGTAGTAGTCCTAACTCTGCTCTAGTTTTTCCTTTAGGCACTTCATAGGTTTTGATCAACTCCTTTAGACCCTACTGCTCCCTTGAGACCAATGATAAATTCAGTTACTTTAACCCAGTCAAGAAGTTCGTGAACAGTAGACCAAAACAACTGTCTCCTCCTCATAAATTGAGCTTACATCGGATTAGAAAGCTGCCTTGAGCATTGGAAGGTCATGTGATGGAGATCATAATTAGGAATTAATTATTATATTATATTATTTATTATTTTATTAGTGTTTTTTAATTTGAGTAATTAGAAATATATGATTATCAAGTTTTGTTTAGTTCGTATTAAATGCCTACCTATAAATAAGCCTCTTTGTTTTCATTATGCAGAAAACTTATTTTATGAAAATACAAATTATTATGCTTTCTCTTGCTAATAATTACCTTCTTTTCTTTATAAATTCTTCTCTATCTCTCTTTAAATTCCCTCTTCTCTTCTTCTCTTCTCTCTCTTCTCTTTCTAGTTCCACATCAGTTGGTACCAGAGCTTCGTTCGTTTCCTCTGCCTTTAACCCAAAAAAATATATATTGTTCCAAAATTCCTACTTAAAATCCCTAATATTTCCCCTATCACTCTTCATCTCGTCCTCAGAAAACCCTAACCCTCTACTCCGCTACCCTCGTCAGAATACCACTGCAAGTCTTCAACATTGACAACACCTCATCAGCTCTTCTTCTTCATTTTCGGTTGACACTGCCAACCCTAATTTCCTCTCTTAGCTCCTGTGTTGGCCTCATCATCACCTAGATCTTCGACCATGACCTCGCCACCGAGCAGTCTTGTCGCGATGCCATTTCGCTCCCCCACACCTTCATCATCTTCGTCTACATCCTCAAGATTACAAACCCTCATCTCATTGTTGTTGATCCCCAACTATAACCATCACTCCACCTTCGCCTCCTCCCTTTACCCATCAACACTGCCATTTATGGCTTCCATCATCTCAGAAATACTTCAGATCAGGCCTGGCCTTGTCCCATAACAGACCCGATCTGACTATAACCCAGATATGACTTGTTTGTAATTGACGAGATCTGTTGCCTACTCATCAACCTGACCCGATTCAGTAGCGCAGATCTGATAACCAGACCCATTATCACCTATTTTCCACCGAGTCGACTCTCTCTGCTAAAGTTCAGTCCTTCATTGGTCAGCCGTTGTCGCCGAGCCATATCCTGGGACTCACTATTCCTTAAAGTTTGGTAATACATTTTCCTAAATTGATTATTGTGCATTTATAATAATTTGTTTGGCTCTTAACTAAATTAGCAAGGGATCTTAGTTTATTTTTTTCCTGCATGTTTCATCCATACGAAAAAAATTAATAAAATCCAAAAAAAATATTTTAGTCATTAAAATTTTTTTTCCATCCCATATCTTTTATTACACCTTTACATAATCTTTTTTATTTAATTTTTACTCTTATTGTGTGCATCGTCGTGTAGTTTAGTTTTCTCATTATTTAATATAATTTGAGTCAACATTTTTATGTCTTCCCTTTTTCACTATGATTGTTAAACGACTTAAATAATTTTTTCTATCTTAGAACCGTTGGGGCAAATGCTTTCACGATGGCGATGAACAAGAACAGATCTGATCAGAAATGATACATAAGATTGCAGATCTATCACAAGACCACACACAAAGAACACTAGAATTTACGTGGAAAACCCAAACAAGGAAAAATCACGGAGTCACTAGCAAATCCACTATTATCGAGCGATTACAAGGAGTAGAAGAAAATCTCATAGACGCTCTTTACAATAGCTTTCATCGTTTCGTTCTAAACCCTAATTACTATGCATCTCCATTTATAGAGAAAATGAGTGTTGCAAATTGTCACATCCCTAAACTGCTATTGACACATGGCTTGAGTTTCTTATGTTGGCCCAAAGGCCTTCCACTCTAGTTTTGATGATGATTAACTCATGTAGTTATGTGTACTAATTATCTTGTGATGTTTAAGTTTCAGATCATTAATCAAGATATTAGTTGGTGAAAGCTTCCACACATCTTTCACATGTTGATTCAAGAGCCCGAGCGTCAAAGATCATATATAGCACTTGCTCTGTGGATCAAAGAGTTTTGGATCGAGTCGGCTTGGAGATTGCGCTCTACAAGAAGACTTAGGTATCCTAGTTTAGTTTTGTGTTTAGATCCAAATTGTAAAGATTAGAATAGTATGATAAGCTCAAGTTCACAACACACACGTATCATGTTTTGGTTTTTGGTTTTTGGTTTAACCGATTTTGGTTTGCATGAATAGATATTATATCAAAACAAGTTTACATGGTTTAATGTATATTAGATTTGTTCTATATACATGCATGCTTTAACTCTTAGACAAACTTACTTTGATATACCTATTTCATGTGTTTTAGGTTTTGTGTTTTAACAAAACTTATTTTTGGAATTAAAGTCAAAAAACTATGATATATATTTGTTTCATGTATATTGGATTTCTATCCATATGCATCATGCTTCAAAGTGTTTAAGTATCATGTTTTTGTACTTGGAAGAGTTTTGGACAAAATGTATTTTCTATTCAAAATCCAAGTTTTAGAAAATACAGTTTTTGGTTTTTGACAAAATTTCTATAACACAAAAATAGTTCAAAATGTTTGAGATTTGTGTTAAACTTTTTAACACAAGTTTGTATTTCAGTTAAAAATGATAAAACTATTTTTGTGGATTTTTAGAGATTTAATTTTAGGCTGTCTAAAAATCATTAGAAGACAAGCCATTAAAAGAGGCAGAGTTTCAAGTTCTGGACGCAGGACTGATGATGGCCAGCCGCGTATCAACATGAAGGCGCGTGGGCTCGACACCCGCGTCTCAGCATCAAGGCGCGTGGGCTCAAATCCGCGTCTCAGCATCAAGGAGCGTGGGCTCAACACCCGCGTCTCAACCTCAAGGCGCGTGGGCTCAACACCCGCGTCTCAACCCCAAGGCGCGAGGGTCTAAGGCCCACGTCTCGGTTATAACCGCCCTGGTTATGGGGCCAGTCGCCGCCCACATAGCGGGGAGGTCAGCCCCTCATTGTGGAGCGTTTTTAGGGGGCACGATCACCCCTGGAACCTCTATAAATAGCCCCGCCGCTATGAGGGAAAGACACACACACACAGACGGGGGACGACACAAGAGACAGAGAGAGAAGCAGGAGAGAGCTAAACTCTTCAGCAAGCTTGCCACGAACAAGTTGCCTTTTGCCTACCTCCTCTTTGAGAGTTTTGGTAGACAGAGCTGTGCTACTCTTCTACCAGCCAAAGAGAAGATCCCTGACGATCCCGACGGTCATCCGGTCAACGGAGAACAAGATTCACTCTCCACCGCCACTTGAAGAACCCAGCACTAAACAAAGGGAGGATTCAAGACTCGACATCCTCCCTCCCTTGTAATCGGAGTATTAATCCGTTGTAAACTTTCAATTGATTCAAGGAAACTTTACGCGAGATTTTTCCCCGCAAACAAGAGATGGTGACTCCGCTGGGGACTTCATTTGTCACTGATGAGCAAATCGTGGCGCAAGATGACGTCCTTCGTGAGGGAAAGATGGTCGAATCGCTCGTTGTCGAGTTCGATCAGGCAAAGTACGAAGAGTTTCTCTCTTCCGGCTCCAAGAGCCCCAGGACCCGCGTCTGCCGCAGGGTCTCGACGGGGAATGCCCTCGAAGCCCGATCTGAAGCTCTCTCGGGCGCTGCTGTTGCCAACTGTGCCAAGTAAGATACACGCGCCAACGCCTCTCAGAAGGCCCGCGTGATCTCAGGCACAACTGCCGCTGCGATCAACCGCGCAGCACGGAACACCCGCGTCAGCGTCTCTCAGGAGACCCGCGTGGTTAAAATCTCTGGTGTTCAGCATCAGGTCATCGTTGGTCACTCTTCACCTCCGCGACGCAACCGAAACGCTGAGCGTCGACAGAGGAGACGTGCGCGTCAGCTACAAGTTGGAACCTCTAGTTGTCCGACTGAGGCTGGACGCGACGTACAATCTGGCGCCTTGCCCGCGCCACGTCCAGCACGTGAAGTCCGCGTTTGGCAGCCCAAACGCGAGACTCCTCAAGCTAGGTCCTCTGAAGACCAACTCACCAGACGCCAAGGTGAAGCCTCTGTGCCTCGTCAAGCGCGAGAAGCACGCGCCCATAGGCGTGAGGCCCAGCAGCCCATCCTCTCTCAAATGTCTCGGCCCCGACGCACCGAGCGGCAGCACGCCAATCGCGTCTCGTCCCAACAGAGACGCCAGATGCGCGTTTTATAGCCGTGGTGCGAAAATCGCGTCCCTGAAGCCCGCGCCCATGCTGTACAGCATATGGATGCCTCCTGTCTTCGACGTTGCGAGGCTAATCTCTTCGATCCCCCTCCCGTGGATCTGAGGGATTACTTGACGAAGAAAAGAAGTGCCAATCAGGTCACTTCATCATGTTGCTGCCAACGGCTCATCCATATGCTTTCTGAGTGCCGTTGCGGATCAGGTGTGAACCAGCAGTCTTTAGTTAGACAGCTGACCCTGATTCCCCCGTCAGCCAAAAGAAGGCGCTCCCACAGAAGGAGAGCCTTCTCTGACATTGAGTACCCGGAGCTCACTACGAATATGACGAGCAGGAGCAAGGGAAAACAACCTGCAGTCAGCTCGGATGAGTCTGACTCTGAACCGGAAGGGGTGTACCAACACACTCGCACCCAGACTGGGGCCATTCCCCCGATTGATTATAATGCCTTAGCCCATGGCATTAAAGTGAATGATTCTCACTCCGCCGTAGCGGAATCACGGGCTTCAAACTCTTCCGTTGAGAAGGAGGCCTCCGCCTACATGATAGGCACTCCTGAGGAAACGGCTAGACGTTTGGAACAAATCCAGAAGGCACAAATGGATATGATTCTTTCTCAGCAGGAATCTATCGACTCTCTCAAGCAGATGCTTGCACAGTTGCTCGAAGATAGGAGGAAATCTCCTCCTAAAAAGACGAAGGGCAAAGGGCAAAAGGGAGAAAGCTCATCTTCCGAACCTTCTGAGGAGAGGCCGCGATCTACTTCTTGTTCGTCCAAATCCTCGTCGCAAGTAAAGGGCGACCAAGACCAGGGAAAGGCTCATGCTAAAAGAATGAGTCAATTGGAGCAACGCCTCGAGGCCCTTACCAACCGTAAAAGCCTCCAAGAAGCTGGAGTGGTCCGGCCCTATCCTGCTGAATGGGACTTGGTTCCATACCCGTCCAAGTTCAAGGCTCCAACCCTTCAAGCATTCGATGGGAAAGGGTCACCCAACCAACACATCTACTACTTTAAATCCCAAACCGGGAATGTAGTAGATAACGATGCTATCCCGGCTCGTCTGTTCATCGGCACCCTGAAGGGGGCTGGCCTTTGAATGGTTCATGAAGCTCCCAGAAGGTTCTATCAAGAACTGGGGCGATTTGGAGAAGCTTTTCTTAACACGCTTCTTCGAGGACGACTCGGAGGTCAACATGCCTACCCTTTTAGCCACCAAGCAGCGAAAGGGAGAGTCCGTCAAGTCTTTCGTGGAAAGATTTCGGAACGTGGCGCTCCGGTGTCCAAGCGGCATGACCCAGGCTACCCTGGTGGAAACATGCCGCCACAATCTCCAAACCTCACTCCTTGCTCAAATAGGAGTTGCTGAAAGCCGCACCTGGAAGCAATTAGTCCAACAAGGTGAACAGGCTGAGGAGATTGTCGCCCGCGTCAGAGCGGAAGAAGGTAAACCTAGGCCGGAAAGGTCAACAAGGCATGCGCCAGACACATCCCTCCAAGCCAAAAGGAAGGATAACTTGGCAGCGGAGACCAAGTCCCCTGTCAAACCTCAACTGGTCAAGGGAGGTGGCTCTTCAAGCCAACCACGGGACAACAAACAGTATTCCTTCAAGGATGAACACGTCGATTCGCTCTTTAAAACTACTCAACAAGAGCAACCGACTGAAGCTCCCTGAAGCTAGGTGCCCCGAGGAAGTCGGTAAGACCGACAATCCCACCTATTGCTTGTATCACAGGATGCTGGGGCACCCTACCAAAAGCTACTACGTCTTCAAGGACATCCTTCAAGCTCTGATTGACACGGAGGTGTTAAAGCTCCGACCAGAGCAGAAGAAGGTCACGGCCAATGTGACGTCAGTTCTCCAGTTCAGAAGACAACCCCCGACACCCTCTGGAGTAGTCCCTATCCCAAGAGGAGAGCTGAGAGTGGTCAACACAGACCCTCACCAGCAGCAAGAGAAAGGCTTGGTACCCGTCCCTACACCTCAAAGGGAAATCATGTGGGTCCACCCTGACCTTGTCAATGAACAGCAATGGACTACTGTGACCAACAGGAAATCCAAAGGGAAGGCAAAGGCTTCATCCTGCAATGTGGTGTGTGCCTCCTCTCGAGAAGCCGAAACTGATGTTCCCTCGTTAACCGACTCCGAGGAGGAAACAATAGTCTTGGCTGCAGAGCCCAACCAACCAATGGCGGGAACCCGTTCGGGACAGCCGTACTTGAAGCAGTATGGCGAAACGGCGGCAACCCCTCCACAACCAGCTGTGGAGCCAACCAAGCCCTCCACGAGACAACTTGTGGAGAAACGAAAGAAACTCGATTTTCTCGAGTTCTTTCAAAAGGTGTAGCGGAAGGATCCACGACACCTTACCGCTTTGATGTCCTGACTCAACTAGCCAACATCCCGGCACGCATTACCTTGTATGAACTTCTTAGACTATCAAAGTCGACCAGAGAAGCTCTACAAGAAGCTCTGGCAAATGCTGAGGTCTTCATGACCCAGGTGCCGAGGGAGGAAGATGTAGAGGATTGCCTCCACACCTCCCCAAATGCTCCCTGCATTACCTTCACAGCAGATGATATGCAGGTTAAAGGGAAGCATGATCGACCCCTGTACTTCACAGGGTATATTGGATCGTTTGAAGTGAACCGCATTCAGGTGGATCCAGGGTCCGTGTTGAGCATCATGCCTCGCCGGGTCATGCAACATCTCGGGATTCCTACTCACCGTTTGAGCCCTACCCAGACGACCATTTATGGGTTCAATGCTAACAGTACCCGTCTGATGGGGAAGGTCAAGCTCAATGCCAGATTGGAGATCTGAGGACAGAGGTGACATGCTACGTCATAGATGCTGACACCTCCTACAACTTGCTGCTGGGACGACCGTGGATTCATCGCAACTCCATCGTTCCCTCTACTCTCCACCGAGTCATGAAATACATTGACGGGAGTGGAAACGTGCGAACGTTGATTGCCGAGAGGCATCCGTTCAAGGAGTGGAGAATTATTTCACAGATTCCCTCCTATATCAGGAATCTGTAGAAATAGATGAAGTCCCGCGACCAGAAGAACCAGACTCTGGCAATGAAGCCGACACCGAGCTGGAAGAAGATGAGTGCGTGTGGGAGCTGGATCCACCTGTGACGGGCATTAATAAGCCCGATGTTGATAATACCTCCGCTGATGATGCAGGCGGATGGTACATTAATGAATAATTAGATTTAGCGTATTTTTCTGTGTTTGCTTCCGATTCAATACCGTCAGATACTAGCACTGATGTAGATGATGACCTCTGGTCGGCAATGGATGCTTTGACATCGTTACATGTACCAGTAAAATCATCCTTCAGGACATACCAGGAGAATGGTAATGCGCAAGAATCTATATTTATGGTTCTAGCCAGACGGAAAGGCCAAAAACCAATTCTTTTTGGGTGAACTCGTCTGAACCAACGCCCCACGAAGAATCGGAAGGTGAGGAGGAATCCCCTCAGTTCAGTCATTATGAACCAAAAGCACTCATAATGATGAAAAATGGGGTATGATCTAACCAATAGACCCGGGTTGAACTTCGACAAAGGAAGGAGAACGCTACTTCGATCCTTTGTGCCGAAAGGGAAAGCCCCCGATTATTATCATCGGACGCGCCGGGGTTTGGGCTATGTATCGACTCCGATCCCATCAGCCTCTGATTCTGGAGGGCCATCAGGTCATAATTACTCTTCAGACACATCATCATGGGAGTCGGATGTCAGTGTCGACAACATCTTCAGAGAACTTTCAGTGAACATGGTTTCAACAAGCCACCTGGATGTCGGAGATGAAGAAATGATCCAATCTGATACAGATCCTTAGATCAAACATTTAAATACTCTTTGGGATACCCGCTTTGAACAGTGCGAGCCACCCACCGAAGACGAGGTTGTTCAAATCAATCTAGGAGATGAGGCCAATCCTAAGCCCATCTTCATAAGCGACGGCCTGTCACCTTCGGAGAAGAAGGATCTAATATCTCTTGTACAAGAGTATATAGACGTCTTCGCCTGGAATTACAAGGACATGCCTGGACTTGATCCTCAAGTGGCTATGCACCGCCTCAACATCAATCCGGATGCAAAACCTGTCAAACAATAGCAGCGACGGTTCCGTCCAGAAATAATGGAGGCAATTCAATCAGAAGTCAGAAAACTTATTGATTCTGGCTTCATCAGGGAAGAACAACATCCCGACTGGGTAGCCAACATTGTCCCAGTTGCCAAGAAGAACGGGAAGATCTGGATCTGCATCGACTTCCGTGATCTCAACGAGGCTTGCCCCAAAGACGAATTCCCACTGCCAATCACAGATGTGATGATTGACAATACTTGTGGATTTGAACGAATGTCCTTCATGGATGGATTCTCAGGATACAATCAAATTAAAATATATCCTGATGACGAAAAGCATACTTCCTTCAGGACACCTCTAGGGGTATATTGCTATACTGTCATGCCCTTCGGACTGAAGAATGCGGGGGCAACATATCAAAGGGCCATGAACGCCATTTTCCAGCGGCAAATGCGCAAAACGGTAGAATGTTATGTTGATGATATTGCGGTGAAAAGTCGCACTAAAGATGATCACATATCTGACCTGAAGGTTGTCTTTGATATCATGCGAGCTCATCAATTGAAGATGAATCCCACCAAGTCCTTCCTGGGGTGGCCAGTGGCAAATTCTTAGGATTTGTTGTAACTTCCACAGGAATCCATTTGGACCCGGAAAAGATCCGCGCTATCCAGGAGATGCAACCCCCGAGAAGCCTTAAGAAGCTCAGGGGATTATAAGGACGATTGGCGTACATCCGCAGGTTTATATCAAACCTCTCCGAAAGATGCCACCCCTTCGCCAAATTAATGAAGAAGGGTGTCTCGTTCATTTGGGACGACGCCTGCCAACAAGCGTTCGAGGAAATTAAACAATACCTCACAAACCACTAGTCCTTGCAGCTCCGGTATCCGGAAAACCTTTCCTGGTATACGTCCGAGCAATGGATCATTCTTTGGGAGCTCTACTAGCTCAGAATGATGATCAAGGGCAAGAACAAGCGATCTACTATTTGAGTAGAACAATGATCGGAGCCGAACATCGGTACAAACCCGATCGAGAAGGAATGTTTGGCACTGGTGTTCGCCATTCAGAAAATGCGACATTATTTGGTAGGCCAAACTATAAACGTCATATCAAAAGTCAACCTCCTGAGGTTACTTATGACTAAGCCTTCATCATTGAACGGCCGGCTGGTAAAATGGGCCATATTGTTATCTCAATATGAAATGCACTTTTTACCACAGAAGGCCATTAAAGGACAAGCGGTGGCGGATTTCCTGGCTGAGCATCCAGATCCGAGGGTAACCAAACTTTACGACGATCTCCCAGATGAGGTCGCTGAAGCCTGCCTAACTCAGACATCGTTCGAAAGTCAAGTGTGGCAACTCTTCTTCGACGGTGCATCCAGAACAAGCCCAAAAGGACACATCGTAGCGGGGGTAGGAGTAGTACTCGTCTCGCCACAGAACTATGTGATTCCCCGAGCCGTCTCATTAACTGAGCCTTGCTCTAACAATGTAGCGGAGTACAACGCTCTCCTGATTGGAATGCAGTTCGCCGATGAGATTGGCGTTAAAAATCTCGAGGCATACGGTGATTCTAAACTCATCGTCAGCCAAGTTCACGGGGAGTACAAAGTCAGACATGAGGACCTAGTACCCTACTACACCGCAACTATCCACATGGCCGAGAGGTTCACAAACTTCTACATCGACCATGTACCGCGCAGGCAAAATGCGCATGCAGATGCACTCGCATCCCTCGCTGCCTCCTTAGCTCTTCCAGCTGGAGCAATGGAGAAGATATTCGTCTACAGCCACGACATGCATTGCCCGAGAACTGCCCTCGAAGACTATCAGGAGTCAAAGGGAGAGTATCAAGGCAAAGAAGCGCTGGAATTGTCAACCGGGCCAGAGCTTAAAGACTGGCGATTCCCCTACATCGACTATGCCTTGTATGGCATCCTGCCTGAGGACGCCAAGGAAGCGGCTGCCATTCGAAGGAAAGCCCCTAAATTCTACTATAATGCGATTACGCGAACACTGTATCGTCGATCGCATGACGGGATTCTGCTTCGCTGCCTTTCACAAAAAGAAGCACATGAGGTATTGAAAGAAGCCCACGACGACATGTGTGGAGCCCACCAACCCGGCCCAAAACTGGCACATCGACTCCAAAGATTGGGTTACTACTGGTCCAAGATGATTGCCGATGCCATCACTTATGCCAAGAGATGTCACGCCTGCCAAGTGCACGGCGATTTCATCCATCAAGCACCAGGGTACCTTCACTCTACGGCCTCTACCTGGCCATTTGAAATGTGGGGAATGGACGTGGTTGGCCCTATCAGCCCACCATCATCAAAGGACATCGGTTTATTTTGGCAATAACCGATTATTTCTCTAAATGGGCCGAAGCCATCCCTTTGAAGGAGGTAAAATCGTCTAACGTGATCAAGTTCGTGAAACATCACGTTATTTACTGTTTCGGTGTACCTCGACGAATTGTTCATGACAATGGACCCCAGTTCATCAGCCAGGCTTTCCAGAGATTCTGTGCCAAGTTCAGAATCCTGAGTGTGTCCTCAACGGCATACTATCCTGCCGCTAACGGTCTCGCAGAAGCTTTCAACAAGACTATTGGCAAGCTTCTCAAGAAGTTCGTCTCAAAAAGTCAACGAGACTGGGACGATAAGCTAGGTGAATGCCTATGGGCCTACCGCACAACTGTGCGAACCCCAACTAAAGCCATGCCATTTTCTTTGGTATACGGATGTGAAGCCGTACTTCCACTGGAAATCCAAATTCCATCTCTACGCGTCGCCTTGACAGCGGAGATGACAACCGAGGAGAAGCATCGACAGCGGCTCCAGGAATTGGAGGCCTTAGATGACAAACGTCTGCAGGCCCAGCAACAAATCGAGCTTTACCAAGCTCGAATTACCAGAGCCTTCAACAAGAAAGTTAAATTGCGAACTTTCAAGAAAGGCGACCTAGTCTTAGCCATCAGAAGACCCATGGTAATGACGCACAAGACAAAAGGAAAATTCCAACCCAAATGGGAAGGACCATTTGTAGTAGAGTCAGTCTACTCAAATGGATCGTATCGCCTCATTACTTCAAATGGCGATACGCTCATGATGCCGATCAATGGCAGATTCTTGAAGAAGTACTATCCTTAATAGTACTCCTCCTCTGATCAAGTTAAAAATACACCTCTGATCAAAATAAGAAGGGCTTCTTCATTAATATCCAACGCCTCCGACAGCTAAGGATAGAGGAAAATGTTGGCTTCTAAACCCAACATAAGTCTTCGACAACTCATCATGCTGAGGGGAATAGCATGGCTAGCCCAACTCAAACGGTAGTTGGTAAAGGCACCTCAAACCCGTTGACAGCTGAGGATTTGCTAAAAATCCAAAGGGACACGTTCCCATTTGATCCAACGCCTCCGACGGCTAAGGATAGAGGAAAATGTTGGCTTCTAAGCCCAACATAAGTCTTCGACAACTCATCATGCTGAGGGGAATAGCATGGCTAGCCCAACTCAAATGGTAGTTGGTAAAGGCACCTCAAATCCGTTGATAGCTGAGGGTTTGCTAAAAATCCTAAGTGGACTTAACTCCACTCTCCCCTCCAAAATCCCTTGCCAATTCTCACCCACAGAATGTTAGGTCTACCAAATACAATCATTACCAAGGTAACACTATACCTCTGGTAATGAATACTCCTTGTCGAGTACAACTCTTGCTTGTCAACTCTACATAGAGTAACAAACTTTCAGATTTGCCAAGTTAACACTATACCTCTGGCACTCCAAATTCCACCTGTCAGCTCTCATCAATAGGATGACAGGTCCTCAAAATTGCTCGTATCGCAAATTAATTCTTGTCAAGTTAACATCACACCTCTGACAAATTACTGTTAAGTTCAACATTACACTTCTAACAGTAATCAAGTTGCTGTCAAGTTCAATATTAAACCTCTGACAGTCACTTTCCTTCAGACTTCCGTATCGAAGCTGAAATGAACGATGCTAAGTTTAACACTACACCTCTAGCATCTAAGTCATTGTTAAATTTCAACAATACACCTATGACAATGAATTTCCCTCGAACTTCCGTATAGGAGTTGAGATGACCAATGCCAAGTTCAACATTACACCTCTAGCATTACCCTCACTGGCAATTTAAAAATCACACCTATGTCAGCGACACTTTCAGTTTTCCCAAACGAAAGCTGAAACGCTTCTGAGTCAAGTTAATATCACACCTCTGATTCACATTCTTGTCGAGTTAACATCACACTTTTGGCAAGAGAACTTTCAACCCGTTAAGTTAATATCACACCTCTAACGGTAAAGATTTTCCTAGATTCCCTCCGAGTCTAGTCTCACTTGTTATTCTCTTCAATAGAATAACAAGTCTACCTAAAAATATTGTTAGGTTAATACTACACCATTAACAGTGTTTTCCTCCAACTCCCCAGCTAAACTTAATCAAGTGAATCCTAAAACCTTGATAAAGGCCATTTTCCCTGGGGGTACGAGTTTCACTTGTCATTCTCCTTTATAGATTGACAGGTCCACAAAATTATCCTATCTCTTGTCAAGTTAATATTACACCTCTGACAGTATTGTGAAAGTTCCTGAAATAAGATCTTTCCCTACAAAATTTGACTTATTAAGATTATCATCATAATTTTGATGAAGTCAAAGATTTTTTGCTTCTATGCGTCTAACTGAAGACAAAAGGTTCAAGACAATAGAAGAGACAAAAAGAAAAATGTCACTTTTATTTAAATCTAGGCATATGAAAGTGATACATGAAAGTGATACAAAACGCTCTCTTATACAGTAAGATTGAGTGTTACATTTAAGGAGTACAAAGAAGTCCCTCTCTCTCTCAGAGGTTGCACTCACTCCTTAAAGCTGCGTTTGATTCCGAGTACAAGATGTTTGGAAGGGCGCCAAAACAGAATCAGACATTGTGGCAACGATCAGAAGCTGGTTGCACCACGATGCATGATGTAAACATCGAAAGAGCCCTAGCTGACTAAGCTAAGAGCAATGGTGTTCTTGAGGTCCGGTGGCAGCAGAAAGCCCTGCAACCCTTCATTCATGAGCATCTCTTTCCCCAGTAGGCCATCCAACAACATGGAGAGTCCTCGATGTCACTTCTGGGGTGAGAGAGGAAGGGGATGCTACTCTGCCACCATATCCACCGTAGCCCCCTCGCCGCCATACTCACCCTGACCATCCCTTGCCAGCAGGCAGGACTGGTGCATCGCGTCCAAAGAGATCTTGGCGAGGGCTACGTCCCCGTCAGGGATCGTGATTTCTTCCCTTGTAGACGATGGGGACTATGATTTCTTCCCTTGTGAACAAACATCGAACAAGTTCGCCGGCCGAAATATTCTTCCAGGGGCCCAGCGAACCTGAAAAAGGATGATCAAGCCTACCTGCAAGGAATAAACAAGGGAATTAGACAATTCAAAACTTAGTACACTTCGACAGAAGAAGACTACGTCACAAACGCGGTTATTGCTGAAGACTGCAGACGCGGGAATAACCCACGCAGTAAGCCAAACTTTCGCGGTGACAGAAATAGACGCGAGTTAAAACTGTGATACACGCAGGGTTCAAACGCAGTCCAATTTTCTGCATCCGCGTCTAACACACCAGGCGCGAAGAGAATCAGATGCCAAAAATTGCCATCTCCCTGTTCAATGAACAGGAGTTGCAAGATTCAGGTCTGAAACCTTCAACCCGAGTTGGAATCCATCCAAGTCAGTGGCCTTAAAACGCGAGCTTCATGAGCAAAGCCAGCGCCAAGTGCCAAAGACTTCTGTGCTCGCGTCCAGAGAAGTTCAAGTCGATGGCGCAAATTCCAGAAAAGGAATGCACCAACTAAGACTTCATCCAGATGATAATATCTCTTTAAGAGATATCGAAGTTCAAACCTGGCTGAGTTAAAAATGTCATGCCAAACCAAGAAGGCGTACTCGCAGAGGCCTCTATTAAGAGTGTAACTCTCTGCGTCGAAGCGCGGACATAAAAGGAGTTCAGAGAGACGCTTTCTGTTATTGAAATCACTTGACAGTGGTAATCTTCTGAAGAGACCAAACAGAAGCATGAAAGCTCTGAGTCATCTTCATCCATGGAGGCAAACCCCTGGTGAAGTCCTTGAAGGGAGAAGACAGAAACTCTCAGAGCACTCGCTCTCAAAAAGAACACAGTATGGACTGTTAAAGGGAGAGAAGGAACCCCTATTTATAGGCAGCCACTGATAACTGTCATTAATGGTTCATTAATCAAAACCGTCGGCCTTAATGACCGTACGACCGTCAAAGTCCAATAGGAGTCTGACGCGTGGAACGTTGCTTCGGGAAGCGCCGCAGACGCTGGTCTCAAACCGCCCGCGCTGGTTTTGCATTAAAAAGCATTAACGACTAAGCTCAATGAAGAACTGACGCGTGGACAAACTGCTTCGGGAAACAACGGACGACCCGGTTTCCCAATCGTCAGTGAAGACTTGACGTTCAAAGATCTCATGAAATCTTTAAGTCAGGCCGCATTTAACGCCTGGGAAGTTACATCAAGACGCAGATGAGAAAGCCGCGTCCGGGAATCCGCGTCCCCTTTTTAGGCTGAATGACGTCCACCTGCATTCCAGAGGAATGTCCGCGTGACCCTAAGTTGCGTCCCTTCAGCTAACGGGGCCCATTTTAAGGGAAAGCACTTAACTCAGCAAAAGACTTAGGCCATTGTGGGATTGGTCAAAAACTACGCAAGGCTGCGTCCCTCGCGTCCGCTCAAACCGCGTCTTCATCAGAGGAGCTGCGTCTTCATGGGTAGTGATGGGTTTTTGCACCTAGTCAAAAGACCCAGCGCTGCATCCTTAAGGACTGCGACCAGTGAGTCACACTGAAAAAACTGCGTCCTTCGCGTCCACTTGAACCGCGTCTTCATTAGCAGGACAGATTCGCGTCAATTAAGCCCGCGTTTCTCTCTGTGAATTGACGCCGCGTCTCATCAAAAGGACTTGGTTCTGCCTAAGTTCCTACGAAATGATGACCGCGTCTCTCTTCCTATAAAATGATGACCGCGTCTCTCTTCCTATGAAATGATGACCGCGTCTCTCTCTCTATGATTTGATGCCACGTCTCATCAAGAAAGTCTGAGTTAACGCCGTGTTTCATTAAGAGAAGTTGAATTCATCTACAGCAAGGCAATAAAGATGGAACAGAAAATTCAAAGACTTTTACTATTCAAAAAATGGTAAAAGCAAGAACAAACACTCTTGGTGAATAGAGTGTCCTTTTTCTTTACAAAAAAAAAGGAAGAAGGCTACAAGTCCTGGTTCGCCAAGGAACGGATTTGCTCTCTAAGGCGATGTATCTTATGTAGACGCGCCTTCTCAGCCTCCATGAGAGCTTGGGCCCGCAGATCCGCCTCAGATAAAAATCCCTGCGCTTGTACTCGGAGGGATTCCAACTTGGATGAACGAACAGAGAGGTTTGCTTCAACTTGTGCCTTGGCAGCCTCCAACTCCGCTAGCCTCTTTTCAGAGGTAGCAAGCTTCTGTTCGTTAAAAGCAATCATGGCCTCAGCCCTGGCTATAGCAGCCCGAGAGTCAAGGATAGCCTGCTTTGTAGCCTGTATGATCATGACAGATTCCTTGGACTCGACCGTTAGCCTTTGATGATCAGCCTGGAAACCTTAAAGAAGACGGGTGTTATCGGTTATCTTCTCCTCCACCTCCCGTCGCTCCTGCTCTTGAGCAGCAAGGAGCCTATTCAGAGTTTCCTGGGCTTCGTGGAATGAGCCGGCATCCTCCAGGGATCGAAGCTCTCTCAGGTCTTGTCCCAGCTGCTCCACCACCAGCAGACACGGCTGGGCTAGCGAAGGGCCCCCGGCCAACTTGATGTTCTCGGCCAAGTTTCCGAGAAACATCCGGGCGAATTCGAAGGAGCTACCCCCAGACAGGATGAAATCGATGCATGATCGCATCGCGTCAAAGAACTGCTGCACCGTTTTGCGTGTCAGGAACTCCATAGTATCATCGCCCGAGGTGCTCCCCGACCCCCTTTCTATCACGGGTGAGGGATGTAAGTCGGCTCTTCTCGCGCAAGAGTCGGGCTGACCATCGGTACGGCAGGAGCAAGAGTAGCCACTAGCGCTTCTGGGGGTGCTACCTCTGTAGGAACCTCCACAGCTGATGACAGAGTAGTGAGCTCGACCTCCTCAGAAACCTCGGCCGAGGCTTGAGCTGTGTGGCCTTCCGGAGGGGCACTGACCGTCAAACTCTCCACCGGAGCCCCCCCAGTTCTCTCTGCAAATTATCTCAACATTAGCTACAATGGTGAGAAGAGAAACATTCAAGACATCAAAGCTTCCTTACCAAGTTGGAGGTCCGGAGATGTCGAATTCTTGGACGAATCCTGCAGAGTAGAAGTCTCCCTGGCCTCAGTGGTTGCCTCCTCGTCCTGCAGAGTGGGAGTCTCCCCGATTTCAGTAGTTGCCTTCTCTGGAGGCATCTCGACGGCTGGAGCCTCAACTCCTTCCGGCTGGGTCAACTCTTGCACCATCTCCTCGGTATGCGAGGAGGTTGCAGCCTCAATATCCTCGGCCAACCCTGCAGCAGAGGAGAATGTTAAAACCACCTCTTCAAAATGAAAAGGGAGATCAAGTCAGAAGGTGAAAAGAGTACCTTCAGCGGGAGTAACTGCCGCCAGTGGTGATGCCGTCAACGGCTCACACCCATGTATTTCCTCCTCCGAGATGTGTGAGAATTTACTCGGATCAGGAGGAGCGGGTTCGTCACCATAGTCGACCTCATCCTCAAAATTGCTTTCTTCTGCGGATAAGGAAGACGACAGTTCAACGCGAGAGGCCTCGGTAGCCGGAGCCTTGCCACCAATTACCCCAGTGGTAGGGCTGGGGTCAACTGTCTGAGGACTGGAGATGAACACACTTGGAGACCCAGGTTGCTGTGCCTCATCTCTCCTTTCACGAGCAGGGGAAGACCCAGGCTGAACTAAGACTCCTGCAATCTCAACATCACTCATGATGTCGACCTCTGGTTGCTGTGCCTCATCTCTCCTTTCGTGAGCTGAGGAAAATCCGGGTTGAGCTGAGACCCCCGGAATATCAACACCACCTCCGCTCATGATGTCGACTTCGAACTGCTTGGCCTCGTCAGCAGCGGTCGGTTCGTCAACAGGCTCCGCTTCCTCCACAATCCTGGGGCCCCTGCTGTGCAACCTGCGAGCAGGGACTAAGGGGGCATCATCCTCATCCGCCTCTTCTTCCCCCGGTTCCTCAGCACCAGCAGGGATGTCTTCGGATAGAGAAACTTCGGCCGTCAAGTCTCTCCGGACCCTCTTTGGGGCAGGATCAGCAGTGGAAGTAGAGCCTCGAGCACGCTTACTCACCACTTGTCGAGCCTTTGTTGCTCGTGGCACCTCCCTCGACCCTCTCCCGACTTCCCTCAGAGCCTTCAGATACTGCTCGACGCCTCGCGAGCGTTTACCGGACCCCGACCTTGCTTTGAAATTTGCATTGATACTCTCAATGCATGAATACTCCGGAACAAAGTATGGTGTCTGGTTGACCTGGAAGTACCAGGTACAGAAGCTGAAGCTTGTGCGGCCCTTTGGCTCCTTGATAGGTAGACGGAAAGTTGCTTCCGTCCCTCCGGCCACGCTATAGTACCAAGCCCGAGCACCTTCGAACAAGTTCCCACTGAAGGCGAGTCGAGCATTGGGGTTGCCGACGTAGAGTTGATCATAGCCGAACTGTCGGGCGAAGCGATTCGGCATATATGGCTCGATCGTGCATGAAGTCCCTTGCCGGAAAAGCATATACCCAGGCCGGATGTTAATCAACCACCAGAAGATCCCCGTTGACAGCCTGGTGAAATCATCTTGGCCTGCGGAGTCAGTATATAGTTCTCTGAAAGATGCACCAGGAATCTCGGGGAAGCAGCGGTTAAGCTGGTAGTTCGAAGTAGACAGAATGCACTTTCGAACGTAATACATGTAAGTATTATACCAGTCAGAACCCTACAACCGCTATACAAAAGGGACAAAACCCTCACTCCAACGCACCGACGTCATCAGAGAGGGGCAATGCATCACGCACCAAGCCATTAAGTACGTGTAGGGCAGCTCGACCCGAGGGTTGGGGCGCTTCACCGTCGGCTTCCCCTCTGGGTCAACAGTCGGCCTGCCATGGGAGTCAACAGCCTTCCCTGCCTCGCAGAAAGTCTGGGTTAACGCCGCAACCCGCTTTGAATGCCAGCCGCCATGGCCGGGAGAAGGGCTATGGGACTGCCATAGGCCAGGAGCACCGCCGGGTACACTACATCGGCAACAATGACTTCATGTGGCAGCGTGGGCACCACACAGCGCTTCAACCACAGCATTAAGAAGCCCGCCAACAGTGCTCGATCGGAGATAGGAATCCGGGCTTGATGATGAAAGCTTTCGAAAACCATGTCAGGTTCGAAACCATCCTCGTTCGAAACCGTGGTGTAGAAGCCTTCAGAAGCCTTAACCCTGTCGTCAATCTCCTCGTCGGAGCTGGGAGCCAATCGGGTTACCGGATGGTCTTTCTTATTGATACAATTAAACAAGTAGCTGGCCCAAGACAGCTTCTTGACTCCTCCCGACCTCCAAGAGGTTACCTGACCACAAATGTGGAAGTGACATAACACCTCCCAATAAGTCTCGTACACTTGAGGAGACCCTTTCTTCATAAGGTTGAGCTCCTCAGTGGTCGGGACATATTCCTTATAGGGAGAATCCCCTGTGGCCAGCCCCGAGACCTCATGCAACTCGTGCAGCGCAAGGCCCATCTCTCCGACCGGAGTGAAGAATGTCCCCGTCAGAGGATTGTAACGCTCCAGGATCCCAAAGAAGTTTTGAGGGCTCGGTAGGATACCATATTGTACGGCCCTGACTGCTCGGTACAAATCCGTTTGCTCCAACAAGCCTCTAAGGTCGGCAATGACGAAGCTCACCATCCTGTACCACCAATACTTCTCAGTGGAGTGGATCCACCCGGGCGCACGAAACTCAACCGGAAAATCACCCTCCACTTGCATGAACGCGTTGAGGAAAGTGGTGCCAAGTTTTAGTGTTTCTCCAACTGGGGGCTCAGTCCTGAGCGACCCGGGGAACAGGCCGAGAACCGCCTTATCATGACTATCATGACGGTATACCCTTTTGGAGCCTAAGTCACCGAGGGTAATCTCAGGGACATATCGGGAAAGGTCCCATTTCATCTTCCGAGGGATGGACGTGTGCTGGAGATAAGACAGCGGGTACATCCTCTCCATGTCCGGAAGAAAGAATCTTCTACCCCTATCTGGCGGAGCCATTTATAAGTTCCGTCATACATGGAATAGCCGCCATCGCCGACATGGTCTCCAAAGAAGAAGGCAGGCTTCTCCAGCGGAATGCGAGCATCCGTTGTGAATGCTGCGTCAGTCATAAGCTCCCGAAAAGTTATCATGTCAACATTGGAGAGCCTTTTCTTGCGCTCCTGCGACCTGTCAGCAGTCACAGGTACAGTCCTTTGCAGCGCAAAGATTAAATCACGGTCAGGGCCACCTACGTGCCCAAAGTGGCGCTTCTTGGAGAGTGGGGCAGAAGAGTGTGGCACTGCAAAAGAAAAGGACACTTGATCAGACATCTTATCAAAAAAAATGTGTGTTAAGTATCTATAGTCCAGACGCGGAAGAGACACTGGACGCAGGAATTATCAAAATCCGCGTCCAGACCTGCAAATCCGCGTCCAGATGTGAGGCCCGCGGATCAAGCCCGCGTTTTGAAAACCAAGACTTATGAAAAATCTCTAAGTACTTGGGCTCAGGTGCAAGATTCATAAAAAATCAGCACCTGATGTCATAGAACGCAAGGATCAAGTCCGCGTCCAAACCCTTCACAATTAGAAATATTCTAAGCGAAGAATCCGAAATGCAGGACTCACTGGCACCGGGTCATCAAATCCGCGCCTTGGTTATCAACTCAGAGACCGCGTCTGAGACCGCGCCTGAGAATCAAACACGTTTTATATTCTGTGTTGACGGTTCTCCTCAAAAAAAAAGTTTTTTTTTTAGGGGTTCCATGAACTTCCACCATTAATGGTGAAGTTTAAGCCTAAGCGGCATTATACCTGGGAAGAAGACTTCCTGCGCGGAGGAACCGCCCCTCTTGGCCTCGGCGACGGTCACCTTTGAGGATGATGCGGTTGGCTTGGCCTTGGGTGCCATTGGTGATCAAGAATCCGATGAAGGAAAAATGAAAGTGATGAACAAAAATCCTTTTTCTAAAAACCCTAACAGATGCGCTCGGAGAAGAAGGGATATCTCTCTGACTGTTGCCATTTATAGGCACAAAGATTTGTAAAGATACGCGACGCGTGGCTCGATTAGCTCTACAGCGAGTCATCGCTTGACGCGTGAAACAGATCATTTAATGAACCGGGAAGTCCGCGCGCCAAAAGGTGATGTCCCGACGGTTCCCCAGAACACGTGGCAGTGCACTCATGACATGGCACGGATTCGCACCCAACAGCCGCGCCTCTTCAATGGACGCACCCCGTCAGCACAGCCATGGTCGCGTCCAGAAAGTCGCGTCCTTACACAAAAGGATGCGTCTCTCCGAAGTTCGCATCCTTCCAATCCGGCCTAGCATCGCGTCTGCCCGATGGAATATCAGTCGCGTTTTCCATTTTCAAAAGGCGCAACCCCATTAAAGTCGCGTCTATAAAGCAGTACTATCTCTGCTCTTCAAAGAAGAACTGGCGTTCAGTCCTTGCTTCTGCAAATCAGTTCAACAGTACACTGGCACAAGCAGACGATCGTCCACTCCTGACTTAAAGTGCGCCCACGACAGACTAAAAGCAATCGGGGAGGTTTAGACTGTGTATCTAGACACTCAACACGATCAACTCTGGTGGCCTCAAAGAGTTCAACAGTACACTCACGAAGACCAACTCCAGATAAGATCAAACCCGAAGCATTAACAGTCCAGTCATAGAGGTGAATTCAGCTAGAGTCCAAAGTATTTCGAAATCCGTCCCAGTTAACTGCGGAATGTCGAAAACTTTGGAGGGGGTTCTGTAGGCTGTCTAAAAATCATTAGAAGACAAGCCATTAAAAGAGGCAGAGTTTCAAGTTCTGGACGCAGGACTGATGATGGCCAGCCGCGTATCAACATCAAGGCGCGTGGGCTCGACACCCGCGTCTCAGCATCAAGGCGCGTGGGCTCAAATCCGCGTCTCAGCATCAAGGCGCGTGGGCTCAACACCCGCGTCTCAACCTCAAGGCGCGTGGGCTCAACACCCGCATCTCAACCCCAAGGCGCGAGGGTCTAAGGCCCACGTCTCGGTTATAACCGCCCTGGTTATGGGGCCAGTCGCCGCCCACATAGCGGGGAGGTCAGCCCCTCATTGTGGAGCGTTTTTAGGGGGCACGATCACCCCTGGAACCTCTATAAATAGCCCCGCCGCTATGAGGGAAAGACACACACACACACAGACGGGGGACGACACAAGAGACAGAGAGAGAAGAAGGAGAGAGCTAAACTCTTCAGCAAGCTTGCCACGAACAAGTTGCCCTTTGCCTACCTCCTCTTTGAGAGTTTTGGTAGACAGAGCTGTGCTACTCCTTCACCAGCCAAAGAGAAGATCCCTGACGATCCCGACGGTCATCCGGTCAACGGAGAACAAGATTCACTCTCCACCGCCACTTGAAGAACCCAGCACTAAACAAAGGGAGGATTCAAGACTCAACATCCTCCCTCCCTTGTAATCGGAGTATTAATCCGTTGTAAACTTTCAATTGATTCAAGGAAACTTTACGCGAGATTTTTCCCCGCAAACATTAATGAGAATTTTTAGGATTAAAAATTACATGTTTTTGCTGACCAGAACAGTGTCTGCCAGGCTAGGTCGGTCGACCCGAACGGTCGACCGCACTATGTAGCCGGTCGACCGTCCGGGTCGACAGACGTGTATGGATACGTGCACGCTGGCTACACTTGTAGCCGGTCGACCGTGCGGGTCGACCGACTGAGAGCAGTTGCTCTCTGTTTGTTTGGGTCGACTGGGCCGGTCGACCGGTAGCTGTCAACGGTCAAAAATTGACCGTTAGACGGTCGACCGGACCGGTCGTCCGGCAGTGGTATTCTGGCTTTTTCTGCTGCCAACGGCTATATTTTTCTGGGGTCTATAAATACCCCATTTGTGAGAGTTTTTCTCTAAGATTTTTTGGTGCGAATTTTTCCTTACTCTCTGGTGTTTTCACTGCAATCAAAAGAAGTTTTTGGACTTGAATTGAACAATCCTTTTGGTGTTTTTGCTAGGGTTTGGAAAATCAAAGAAGAGGGTTTTTGGGAAAAGCTTTTGATTGAACTTCACCATCTTGATTTCTATTATTTCCCAAGGATTTTTCTTTGTGATTTTTGATTTCCATTCCATTGGTTTTCTCCACACTTGAGCTACATCTACTATCTAATTCTATAGGATATTTGTGTGGGAGAAGAAATTGTTTGTGGTTGCTTGTTGAACCACCAAGTTGAGAACCCAATTTTTGTTTGGCTTTGTGCCTTGGGTTGTATCCCTCAAGTTGTGAGGTGATCCTTGTTTGCTTTGTGCTAATCCCTCAAGTTGTGAGGTGATTGTTTTGTTGGATTGGAGCTTGCCTCAAGGAGGAGGTTGTGTATGTAAAGAGAGGAGTTGGGTACTCCTTGTGAGAGTTCTTTGTGGACTTGCTAGTGGATTTGAAATCCTTCGTGTGTCGAAGGCGGGGATGTAGAGCTGGGTGCTCGAACCTCGAAACACATCTTGTTGTTTGCGCTTGATCCATTGACTCTCTCTATCTCTCTCTTTACTTTGTGCCTTGCAATTATTTATATTGTGCATTCATATTTGCTTGGCTTGGTTGTGTGTGCATCATTTGTTGATCACACTTGAGTGTATTACAATTAAGTTTTTAAATTCCGCATTTAGTTCATAGATTAGCCTCATCACCTATTCACCCCCCCTCTAGGTGACTTTTCAATTGGTATCAGAGCTAGTGCTCCTGATATTTAGATTTAACACCCTAGGAGTGAGATCTTGGTTTGCTAATCTTCATTTGCATTGTTCATTTGCACTCACTTAGTTAGCTCTCATGGATAACCCTCCTATGTTTGATCATATTAGAATTGATGCTTGGAAGGCTAATATGAGTAGACATTTAAAAAGCCTAGGACATCTAGTTTATCAAGCCTCCACACAAGAATCATTCCCTAATAGTAGCAAGCATAAAAAGGCCAATGCATTAGCACTTAGAGCACTTAGAGCATCTCTTAGTGAACATCTTTTACCCGTTTTTGATCGTTATGATTCGGCTTTTGCAGTTTGGAGCTTATTGACATCTCCCGAGCTTCCAAGGATTATCAACAAGATGAGGAGATCTAAGAGAGAAAAGTCCGAAGAGCATTGTTTCATGGTCCAAGGGAATAACTCCCTTGAGGTACAATCGGACACTCAATTAGATGATAGCTCTAGTTCCTATTGCCATGGTTGTTTTGAAGTTCAAACTTTAAATTTGGAACTTGCTCAAAAGCTTGAAAATTTATTGGAAAACCACATTTTTTGAAAGAGGACAACCTTGTTTTGAAAAATGAATTAAAGGATTTATGCTCAAATTTGAATTGGTTTTGCAAGAAAAGGAAGAGATTACAAGTGAACGTGACTCACTTAAATCTCAACTTGAACTTGCTTTAAAGGAAAATGAGATTTTAAAAGGCAAAAATGATTGTGATGATGTTGTGAAGCACAATGAGGTTTTATCTTCAAAATTAGATTTTACTTCTAAAGAAAACATTATCTTAAAAAATAAAATTGATTCAATTACAAAAGAATGGGATTTGGTTTTAAAGAAAAATGAATCTTTGAAAATTGATATTGATTCTCATGTGTGCCATGCTAGTATAGCTTCTACTTCTTGCACACCTATTGCATGCTCCACTTTGTCTTCCACTATTGAAAATGATATAAATATTTTGAAGAAAAGTGTAGATTGTTTGGGCTCCACTTTGTGCCAATGCACGTTGAATCATTCACGTTTGGAAACCTTGGTTCGCAAGAAACAAGGTCCATCTTTGCATGCACACCCATCACGGCATACACATGCTTTCCACGGACACAACCATAACATGTATGCTCATGTGTACACATGTACACATTGGGCCAAAAAGGCCATCTAGCTAGATTTTTCTATGATCGCTTGCATAATGAAAACTTAGCATGTAATCTTGTTTGGGTTAGAAAAGAAACTAACCCCTATGGACCCAAAAGAAAATGGGTACCAAAAATCACCTCTTTGACTTTTGATGTAGGTGGGAGCTCTCGCATCACGTGAGAGTATTGGTGCCTTGAGGTGGATGCGTTCTAAGCTTAAAAGAGAACCATTTGGATGCTTCACTCTCAAGGAGATTTGGTGGGAGGACCACCGTGGTTTGGAGAACTAGAGATGCACCTCAATCGGTTTTGGTATCATTCTCTAACTCCCATTTTTAATTGCATGCTTTTCATGTTCATCTATTCATAGCATGTCTTGTTGTTCATTATGTTTATATCATGTTGATTAGATTAGTGCTATACATGTTTAGTTACTTGAGACACCCATGCTTTATATGGATCTTATCTTTGTGTTCTCACCTTGTTTAAACTAATATGTATGCACTTGATCTAATGTACATGCATATACATTATGACCATTTGGATGTTTATGATGTTTTGTCTTAATGACTCATGTTTTATTGTTTCATGATTAATATGATATTTGCCATGTTTATTAGACTTATGCTTTACATGATTAGTTGTTGAGACACCCATGTTTAGTATGGACCCATATTTTGTGTTCTCTTTATGTTTAGCTATCATGTTAATCATGGATCTAATGCACATGTCTTTGTCATCATATGGTTGACTATGACTTTTTGTTTTAATAATTCATGTTTTTGATTATTATGATTTTCATGTTGATTTGTATCCCGTTTTATGCTTCATATTTTGACTACTTGCTTGAATGATAGTTTTCATTAAGACTAGGATTTATACTTGTACAACTAGTGAGCTACAAATAGACCTTTATATATGTTTGTGATTGAACGCTCACTTGTATTCACTTGATGCACTAGTATAGTCTAGTTTTGATGATTCTTGCATTTGACTTGTATTCATCATTTTACATATTTTGTTTTAACTTCATGTATATGTCTATCTTGTCTAAACTATTGATTATACATATACATCCTTGAGCCACGTGCCTTCATGCATATACTTTTGTGGACTCATTGTGTTTAGGATATGTATGTATACCTTAGTTTGTACATGACATACATATGCCTTGAAGTTTAAATCGTTTGGATGAATTTCATGTTTTCTAAGTGATTTCACATTTATGATGAATTTCATGTTTGCTTGGTGATTTCACATCTTAGATGTATTTCATGTTTTCAATATTGAGCTTGATTGTCCATTTCATGTTGATATGTTTCTCACAACACTTGTACACTCACCTTAGTTAATGTTTTCTCATGACTTAGTTTTCATGAGTATAAATTGTGCTATATGGATTTTGAGTGTTTTAGTGCCATGTGGTTTACATGTGTCTTCATGAAAAATATTATAGTTATTCCTTGTTTGAAGGATCTCGTACTAGTTGATTCATATAACTAGTTGTGATATTCTTCCTTGGTAGTAGTTTCAAACATACTATATTTGTAAACCTATTTTTGAAAACGCCTACCTTCAAAGGGCGGTTGGATGGGAGATCATTCTCATGTATGCTTTATAGTGAAAATCATAGTAAACTTGAACATGAAATGGGTGGTAGGAATATGATGTATACACTTAATCTTATTGTTGTTTCATTTGGTATCATTGAATTCTTTCAATTGGTATCAATCTTGACATTTCTTGTATACTCATATATTTGTGTGTATGTATGATTTTATTTCAAAGTATATCAATTTCTATTGGTATCTACTTATCATACATATATATGTTTTAGTTGTGCTTACTATATCCCTATATCCTTATGCATAATTCTTGTTTATGATGATAAGCTTGAGCTTCTACTTTGTTTCAATTTATTTAGTTTTCAATTGGTATCTTATTTCAAGCCTTATCATAGTTTTTATTGGTATTTCATAAAGGGGGAGAAAATCTTGTATTTCATCTTTCAATTGGTATTTAGTATTCCACTCCCTTACTTTAAGATAGTGTATAATAATTTCATTGGCAATAGTTGCAATTGGTATTAAAATCATATGAGTTTATATGTTTAATACTTTGGTATTAAAGATCTATGTTTATTTTCAATTGATATCAACATTTATGTTTAGAAATTCCAAATTTGTTATGTTTAATTTCAATTGATATCAAGATTGTTTATTTACAATTGGTATGTTGATTGTTTACTTATCAGTTGGTATCAAGATTTTTGTTTTTCAATTGGTATAGTTTCACTTTTTAAATTGGTATCAAAATGCACTTCATTGACACATTTTTAATTGGTATCATATTTGAGTTTAGTCAAAAAGGGGGAGAGCATCCCTTGATTGATTCCTTGTTTTGAATATAAAAAGAACATTTTTATGAGTTTTGTTTTAAGGGGAAGAAGAATTTCTTTTAAATCGGTTTGTTTTGTTTTTAACCCCTTTGTTGATGATTGACAAAAAGGGGGAGAAGAATTTGAGTTTATATGCATGTTTGTATGAATGTTTATGTGTTTTTATATTAAGTTTATATTGGTATCAAAAGCATTATTTAAAGAACATGTTTAGTTTTGGTATCAAGAGCTTGTAAAAGAGATCATGAGTTTTGTTTTGCTTAGTTTTGGTATCAAGAGCTTGTAAAAGAGATCATGAGTTTTGTTTTGCATATATTGTGTTTAATTGGTATTTAGAGCATGTTATGTTTAGTTTAATTGGTATCAAGAGCATGTTTACTTTTTAAAGATTTTCATTGGTATCAAGAGCATGTTTATTGTTTTTGCTAATTGGTATCTAGAACATGTTTATGGCTTATAATTTCATTGGTATCTAAAGCCATTTATTAGTTGTTTATCTTATGCATGAGTTAAGGGGGAGCTTCTTTGAAGCTTAACTTTAATCCATGCATATATAACTCCATGAGTTTTGTCATCATCAAAAAGGGGGAGATTGTTGGCCCAAAGGCCTTCCACTCTAGTTTTGATGATGATTAACTCATGTAGTTATGTGTACTAATTATCTTGTGATGTTTAAGTTTCAGATCATTAATCAAGATATTAGTTGGTGAAAGCTTTCACACATCTTTCACATGTTGATTCAAGAGCTCGAGCGTCAAAGATCATATATAGCACTTGCTCTGTGGATCAAAGAGTTTTGGATCGAGTCGGCTTGGAGATTGCGCTCTACAAGAAGACTTAGGTATCCTAGTTTAGTTTTGTGTTTAGATCCAAATTGTAAAGATTAGAATAGTATGATAAGCTCAAGTTCACAACACACACGTATCATTTTTTGATTTTCGATTTTTGGTTTAAACGATTTTGGTTTGCATGAATAGATATTATATCAAAACAAGTTTACATGGTTTAATGTATATTAGATTTGTTCTATATACATGCATGCTTCAACTCTTAGACAAACTTACTTTGATATACCTATTCATGTGTTTTAGGTTTTGTGTTTTAACAAAACTTATTTTGGAATTAAAGTACAAAAACTATGATATATATATTTGTTTCATGTATATTGGATTTATATCCATATGCATCATGCTTCAAAGTGTTTAAGTATCATGTTTTTGTACTTGGAAGAGTTTTGGACAAAATGTATTTTCTATTCAAAATTCAAGTTTTAAAAAATACAGTTTTTGTTTTTGACAAAATTTCTATAACACAAAAATAGTTCAAAATGTTTGAGATTTGTGTTAAACTTTTTAACACAAGTTTGTATTTCAGTAAAAATGATAAAACTATTTTTGTGGATTTTTAGAGATTTAATGAGAATTTTTAGGATTAAAAATTACATGTTTTTGCTGACCAGAACAGTGTCTGCCAGGCTAGGTCGGTCGACCCGAACGGTCGACCGCACTATGTAGCCGGTCGACCGTCCGGGTCGACCGACGTGCACGGATACGTGCACGCTGGCTACACTTGTAGCCGGTCGACCGTGCGGGTCGACCGACTGAGAGCAGTTGCTCTCTGTTTGTTTGGGTCGACCGGGCCGGTCGACCGGCAGCTGTCAACGGTCAGAAATTGACCGTTGGACGGTCGACCGGACCGGTCGACCGGCAGTGGTATTCTGGCTTTTTCTGCTGCCAACGGCTATATTTTTCTGGGGTCTATAAATACCCCATTTGTGAGAGTTTTTCTCTAAGATTTTTTGGTGCGAAATTTTCCTTACTCTCTGGTGTTTTCACTGCAATCAAAAGAAGTTTTTGGACTTGAATTGAACAATCCTTTTGGTGTTTTTGCTAGGGTTTGGAAAATCAAAGAAGAGGGTTTTTGGGAAAAGCTTTTGATTGAACTTCACCATCTTGATTTCTATTATTTTTCAAGGATTTTTCTTTGTGATTTTTGATTTCCATTCCATTGGTTTTCTCCACACTTGAGCTACATCTACTATCTCATTCTATAGGATATTTGTGTGGGAGAAGAAATTGTTTGTGGTTGCTTGTTGAACCACCAAGTTGAGAACCCAATTTTTGTTTGGCTTTGTGCCTTGGGTTGTATCCCTCAAGTTGTGAGGTGATCCTTGTTTGCTCTGTGCTAATCCCTCAAGTTGTGAGGTGATTGTTTTGTAGGATTGGAGCTTACCTCAAGGAGGAGGTTGTGTATGTAAAGAGAGGAGTTGGGTACTCCTTGTGAGAGTTCTTTGTGGAATTGCTAGTGGATTCGAAATCCTTCGTGTGTCGAAGGCGGGGATGTGGAGCTGGGTGCTCGAACCTCGAAACACATCTTGTTGTTTGCGCTTGATCCATTGACTCTCTCTCTATCTCTCTCTTTACTTTGTGCCTTGCAATTATTTATATTGTGCATTCATATTTGCTTGGCTTGGTTGTGTGTGCATCTTTGTTGATCACACTTGAGTGTATTGCAATTAAGTTTTTAAATTCCGCATTTAGTTCATAGATTAGCCTCATCACCTATTCACCCCCCTCTAGGTGACTTTTCATCTTATATCTCAAAGCTTCTAGGCTGGATTGCATTCGCCGCTCCTCACTGCACCTCGGGATGTTCCTCTGCTCTATCGCTTGGAGTGCTCCTTCGAGCACTTGAACATGCTACCATCCGAAACACCAAGCTCGCCCACACTCACTTGTAGTACACCTTTACTTGGGGAGTTAACAAGGTGGTCCAGTCCTCATGAGACACTTCCCGAGGCCTCGCCTCCGAGTCATTGAGGATGGACTTCGAGTCCTCCTAACTTTCACTGCAACTGAGCCTCGTAGTTCTTCCTGTGCAGTACTTCTCAGAGGGTATCTCTGTTAAAGTCGGCAATTAGGCTCTGGAAATTCAACAACTCCCTCTTGGAGACTGAGTCAACGCAGTAGCAACATCCCATTTCCTTTCATTTTCCTCTCGTTCCCGATTAATAGTGACTCCTAGCGACTCAAACTCAGACCTTAGCCTTGAAGACCCATTGAAGCTGAACAACTTTTCATCTTCTCCACCGTGATCACCTTGGTCAGCATGTCTACTAGATTCTGAAGCATGTGTATCTTCAGCAATAAGAACACACCGTCCTTCAACATCTTACAGATGAAGTGATACCGCACATCAATGTCTTGGTTCTGTCATGATAGACTAGGTTATTTGCAAGATCAATCGCGCTTTAGTTGTCACTGAGTGACAGAGCCTCCCGTTCCTTTTGAGTTCTTTGAAAAAATCATTCAGCCCTATTAGCTCCTTGCAAGCTTTTGGCTACAACATACTCGGCATCCATCATCGACAAGGCAAATATCTTCTACAACGTCAATATCCAGCTTACGGCTCCACTTTCTATAGTGAAGACATAAACAGTGGTACTCCTTTGACTATCTACATCACCCACAAAGTCAGAATCACTATATCCCAGCAGCTGAACATCTGGGCCTTCATAGCATAAAGCCATATCCAAACTACCCTTCAGAGATCTCAGGATTCACTTCACAGCTCTCCAGTTTCCTTACTGGGGTTGCCGGTATATTTGCTAACAACTCCTATTGCATAAGTAATGTCTGATCTTGTGTAGACCATAACATACATTAGGCTGCCCATAACTGATGCATATGATACCTCCGACATGAGAGCCTTCTCATCTTTTATCATCAAAATCTGTGTTTCTCAAAGCTTGAAGTAACTGTGAGCAAAACATTCACAGGTTTGACATTTGCCATGTTGATGTAGGAGAGCAAAAAATAAGGCATGATAAACAGAAGGCCAAAATAATTTGACCGGTCAACAATCTTCTTTGAACTGTCGACAGGCTTTTTCTGAAAGTAGGGGTCTGTCAGTTTTCTCCTTAGCTATCGATGGCACCCTTCAGCTTTGGACAACCCTATTACATAATAGAGTATTTGAGTTTGATTAAGATTCAGTTTTGGGTTCTAAATTTAGATTCCAATAAAATTTTCACTTTTTTATTTTGAACATTCTTTTCTTTATTTTGAATTTAGTTTTCATAGATAGAATAGGACTTATTGCAAGCCTATAAATAGGCATTTTTTATTCTCTATTTTTATCATCAAATATTGATAATAAAAATTGAGATTTCTCTCCAAATTGCTCGTGGATTCGAGTTGTTATCTCTTGCTCGTGGATTTGAGTAAATTGCTCGTGGATTCGAGTGTCATATTCATGGATTCGAGCATAATTCCTACCTAAAAGTGTTCATGGTTCTTAGAGGCTAGAACGTGATCTAGCCGGCGTCGTCTGTCTTTCCTGCTTTCTGCGTCAAGTGGTATCAAAGCTTTGGAAAACTTTCCAATGATGGTCGAAGACGATGAAGAACCATCAAGCCTCTCCACAAGAGGATGCACTGTTGAATAAGATATCAAAAAAATCAAGTAATCCTTAGACCATATGGCACAATCCGTCGAAAGGATATCTTTCTGGATCGATGAACATAGTCTTGTGGATGGTGCATACTGAAGCGGGCATGAGCGTTCATCAATCAATCTTCCATCAATCCCTCCCTCTTCAAAAGGTAACACTCATCCATAACTTCCACCACGACAACTTTCCCCTAACAACTATCACACAGTAATGTTAACGATAACCATCACCACCCCCTAGACGTCCTTTATGGAATCTTTTCGTACAAAGATCTTTCTGATAAGGAAGAGTTTCACAACACCTTCTATCCAAAAGAAGACCCTAAAGACGAGGCTTATGATGGAAGGATAGCCTACGAGTGAGGCCAACGACGGGTGGCCAATCTAAATCCAATAAGAGAGGAGGATTTCCTTTTTCTAACCCTGATGGAAAAAGAGGAGAGCGAAGTTCAAAGAAGTATCAGATGAGATTTCTTCTTTTAGTTGGAACCTTGACATTGAATCCTTCTTGGATTGGTCTATAAAGTTGAAAAGTTCTTTGACATGGCTTACATCCCCAAGGAAAAGCATGTCAAGTTCATGACATACAAGCTCAAAAGAGGAGCAGCAGCATCGTGAGACCAATTACAAATCACAAGGAGGTGGCAAGGGAAGCAAACCATGATGACATGGAGATGCATGAAGTAACTCTTTCAAGGTAGATTTCTTTTACCTGATTACCAACAGATTTTTTACAACCAATTTGAGCAATGCAGATAAAGGTACAAGAACTGTTGCAGAGTACATAGAGGAGTTCTACCGCCTTAAAAAGCGGTGTGAACTATCAATGACGGAAGAGCAACAAACCCAAAAGTACATCAACAAGTGAGGTATACCATATAAGAGTGTATAGCCCTCCACAACGTGTTCTCTGTTGATGAGGCTCATAATAAGGCCACGAAGATAGAGAGCTATATAGCAGAACTCCACTTTCCAGGTGTCAATTAACTAAAGAGCCCGCAAAAAGTGATGGGGTTCATTCGATCTTCGCGACCGCTGATCAACCGCTAGTGTAACTGACAACCAAGGCTTCTACGTCGAAACAAACAACAACCCCTGTAGTCATCAAGAGCAAAGATAATCCTTACTCCAATCCTGGAATTGGTAAGTGTACATGTATGGAGAACCTAGACACAAGTCCAATGAGTGCTTGAAGACAAGACAAGTAAATATGGCTGACGATGAATAAGAAGATGATGTGCTAATAGAGACAGAGCCAGAGGATTCTGATTTCGTGGAAGAACATGGCAATTCCATCACGTGTGTTACTCAGAAAGTGCTTTCCATCCATAAGATCCCAACACCATGCAGAGACATCAAATCTTCTATTCAAAGTGTTCGGTTAAGGATGAGGTCTGCAATCTTATCATTAACAATGAAAACTATAAAAACATCATCTCTATAGCACTTGTGGATCACTTAAAGCTAGAAACAAAGAAGCGTCATCATCCCTATGACTTTTGGTGGATCAAGAAAGGCTCATGTATCAAGGTAATGGATATATTTGATATTCCTATTTCTATTAAAAAGTTCTATCAAGATTCTGTTGCATGTGTTGTTATCATCATTGATAAGTGACAAATTCTTTTGGGAAGACTGTGGATGTGACGTTGATGCTACCCACAAGGGAAGAGAGAATATATATGTGTTCACCTGAAGGGATAAAAGAATTGCCTTGAAACGAATTCCATCGGCTACAAGATCTACAAAGAAAAAGGTGCTTTCACCTGTATCCAGGCACAGTCAAATGGATATGAACTCGAGGGAAAGTTCTTTTGAAGAGGAAGGGACTAATGTAGGAGACCAAAGAATAAGGCAACACAAACAGTAGGCCAAAATAACTTGACTTATCGACAACCTTCTTTTGGAATGTCTGCAGGCTATTTCTAAAAGTTAGGATCTATCAGCTTTTCTCTTGGCTGTCGATAGCACCCTTCAGTTGTCGACATCCCTATTACGTAATAAAGTATCTAAGTTTGCTTAGAATTCTGTTTTGGGTTTCAAATTTAGATTTCAATAGATTTTTCACTTTCTTTTTTTTGAACTTTCTTTATTTATTTTGAATTTAGTTTTTATAGATAGATTAGGACTTATTGTAAGCCTCTAAATAGGCCTTTTGTATTCTCTATTTTTATTATCGATTATTGATTAATAAATTGAGATTTCTCTCCAAATTGCTCGTTGATTCGAGTTGTTATCTCTTGCTCGTGGATTTAAACAAATTGCTTGTGGATTTGAGTGCCGTGTTCGTGGGTTCAAGCATAATTCCTACCTGAAAGTCTTCAGGTTTCGTGGGTGCTAGAACGAGATCTAGCCGGCATTATTCGTCTTTCCACTTCGTACGTCACATTTTAAACTTCTTCAGCACCTTCTTCATGTACTCGGTCTGTGTTCATTTCAATAGTCTCTTTTCTCTCTGCAAATCCTCATTTCAAGAACTTTTATCGAAGAACCCAAGTCCATCATTGAGAATTCTTCCATCAACCTGGCCTTGGGAATCACAATCTCCTTCATGCTGGACCCAACAACAAGTATATCATCTACTTACAATAGTTGCATGATATAAGAATTCTCGAACTTCTTAAAATAGAAGCAATGATCAACCTCCAACCTTGTGAAATCACAACTCACTATGAATCTATCAAACTTCAAATACCACTACCTCAGAGCCTGTTTCAAACCATAAAAACTTTTCTTTATCTGCATACTAATTGCTCGTTCCTGAGCATGATATACCCCTGTGGCTGAAACATGTAAATGTCCTCCAAATCTCCATAGAGGAACGCGGTCTTAAGATCCAGCTGTAGCAGATGTAAATTCTTCATTGCCACAATACTGAGCACAGATCTAATGGTAGTATGTTTGATAACAAGAGAGTTGAAGTCAATACCTTCTCACTGTTGAAACTCCTTCACAACTAGCCTTGCCTTGTACCTCGTGGTTCCATCATTCTCCTCTTTCAGCGATAGACTCACTTATTATGCAAGACACGCTTGCTCTCTGATAGTTCAACCAAATCTTATGTTTGGTTCTCCATGAGAGACGCTCTCTCATCATCCACAACAAGCTCCCACTCAGCCTTGGCTTCCACCTGTAAAGCCTTCACATAACACTCGGGCTCACCACTGTCAATCAGTAACAGATAACGTAAGACAGGAGAATATCTTTCTACAGCCTTCATCTGCCTAGTTGAGCGCCTCAGTTCAGCTTGGGGGTCGGAGGCACTACTCGAGATTCCATATTCCCCTCAAGAATATTCTGGGCTTTGTTCACATGAGCATCTTCAAGTTTAATGAATTCTGAGTACGCAACACCTTGCTGCTTGGGTACCACCCAAGGATCATCCTCCGAGGTGCTCCTCTCTGTCTGCAAGTCTTTGTATGTCTTCTGCTCATTGAAAATCACATCGTTCGCTTTTACCTGTAAAACCTCCTCATAACACTCAATCTCACCACTGCCAGTTAATAATACATAGTGTAAGGCTGGAGAATATCTTTCTTTAGTCTTCATCTTCCTGGTTGAGCACCTCAGCTCAGCTTGGGAGGTTGAAGGCGCTACTTGGGATTTCATATTTCCCTCGAGAATATTCTGGGCTTTGTTCACATGAGTAACTTCAAGTTCGACGAACTCCGAGTCCGGGGCACCTTACTGCTCAAGAGTGCTCCGAGGTGCCCTTTGAGGTGTTCCTCTCTGTCTGTAAGTCTTTGTATGTCTTTTGCTCATTGAGAACCACATTCTTATGCCTAAGGATCTTGCGATTGTTAGGATCCCAGAACCTATAGTCATACTCGTCAGTTTCGTATCCAATGAAGATGCACCTCCTAGACTTCGGGTCCAACTTGCTTCTATCACTTAGATCCATATGGACATAAGAGATATAACCAAATATATGCAAGCGATTCAGATTTATCTCTTTATCGATCCAAGTCTCCTCAGGAATCCCATAGTTCAGAGGCACTGAGGGCCCACTGTTGATCAGATACACCGTCGAATTGACCATATATGCCAAGAACTGCTTAGGCAAAATAACATGTATACGCATGCTCTGGGCATACTCCATAATAGTTCTGTTCATGCGCTCCGCAACTCCATTTGATGAGGGTTTTCGGGAACCGTCTTTACTCTTCAGATTCTCCAACTTGCGCAAAACTATTTAAATTTACCATCACGTTATTCATCCCTATTGTCATATTTCAAGTACTTAAGCTTCCGATCTGATTCATACTCGATTTCACTACTAGAAAGTATGTTAAATTGCGTCAAATATTTGTGTCAAAAATAGACATTGTGTTAAATTTTTACAGCTCGCGTCAATTTCTTGCGTCGAAAATATTTGACACAAAAGTCCTAGACGCAAATTTTGCGTCGAAATTCGCCACAAGTTGTAAATATTGCGTCAAATTTTACGTAAAGATTTTCAATAAATTATGCGAAAATTAAACATTGCGTCAAAATTTTGTTGCAATATTTAAATTTTGTGGCGTAAATTCGCTGCAAATTGTTAAATAAAATAAATTTTACAAAATTGAATTTTACAATTTGTGGCAAAAATTGGGCGCAATTCATAATAATTTGCTTCGTATTTTCGCCCCAAGTTGTAAAATAAAATAAATTTAAAATTTAAATGTTGCATCAAAAAATTTATTCAACGCAATCTGTCTGCTTCCAGATCTGATTGCGTCAAAAAGTTATTTTTGGTTTAAAAATATACTAATGTCCTGTAATTACATCGAAAAGTTATTTTTCAATGCAATTTGAGATCTGATTCTAGAGTTATGGAGATTTTGAAAAATTTTGGTGTAAAATACAATCTGTGGCAATAAATTGCATCGGATTTGTGATTTTCGATGCAATTATGGGCCACATATTGTGTCAAAAATGAAATTCGACATAATTTGTTGATATTTTTTTAAACTGCAGTACACAACCTGCAAACATACCCACATACATTTCAATAATGAATTTATACATAAACAAGCCATTAATCACAATCATTTCAATAATAATCTCACTAAATAACATCAATCTCACAAAATAACACAAATATCACAAAATTCAAGTTATCTCACCAAATAATACTAAATATCACCAATATTACAAATCTCACAAATTCAAATAATTTCACAAATCTCACAAAATACAAGTCATACAAATCACAATCATATCACAATTTCTCCCCTAAGCCTCGTTATTATTTCCGTCACCAGTGTTGTCACCCCCGCTGCCAAGTTGCATGGCGCTTTGTTGACTCGTCGTAAACTGGGCCATGAACCGCTGCATCTCTCTCTAAGAAGCTCCAAACTGTTGATCCTCTGTAGGTCGGCCTCCGACTGCTGCCTTAGGGCCTCAGACTCCTACCTTAGGGCCTCAGACTCCTGCCTCATAGCTTTAGTATGCTGCTCAAGCTAGGCAATGTAGGCGTCCCTTCTAGCAGGCCTAGTTCTTGTGGGAACATTCACGTGCAGCCCAAGCCTCGTCACACGTTCAAATGTCTCGAAGGTCGCTCATATGCTGGCGTGCTCTCATCGCTGCCATCTGCTACCATCACATCATAATTCCTCTTGAGTTGGAGCTGAAAAATAACAAAAATATTAAAAGTATAATTAGATTTCTAATTAAAAGTATAATTAGATTTCTATCATTTTCGTAAAATGTAAGGATATTTAACAAATTTTAATACTTACACCAACAGACATGGCTTCGTCGGTGACTGGCTTGCCCCAGGTGCGACGATGGGAAGCTCACCCTCAGGAGCATTAAGCGCATCCATCTTCAGGATTTTCGTATTGCAGATCTCCTTTGCGTTCGGCTCCCTCCTGCGGGCCTCTCTCTATTAGAAATGCAAGAAATAAAAAATTAACTTAAATAGAAAATATGTTATAAAACTAAATGAATATAAATTTATACTTATAAATTGCCCTTCCACACAAAAAGAGCATCTATACCCATCCTATGCTGCAAGTCATTTGCAGCGTGAGAGGTTTTACATTTTTCCCTCTACAAATTTAAAAATAAACAAGTCAGTAAATTTTATAGGTATAATAATATATAAACAATTCATAACTTTTTAATTTGACCAATCCACTCCCGTCGTCCTGGCTGTCTTTTCATATATCGACAAGAGGTTCATCCAAGTCTCACTGTCGACTCTTCTGGCTGCAATGCAGTAACATCATCTATGGACCCCTGGTAGCGATTAAAGGTACGACGCAGGGAACAATTTTTGTTTTCGTTCACTTCTTCCTGGCATTATCGTTGAACCACTTGAAAAACATTTTTGGAATATCACCATGTCATTCCAAGCCCGCAGTGAAAAATTACCCTGCATATATCACAATGTCAATTCGATTAAAATCTCAATAAAGCATAATACAACTTATAGCCAACTAATGATATAATGCTTCAACTCTCCCTAAATTCTTGTGATCAGGCCAAGTCAAGTCCGAAGAGAACTCATCGCAATGGCAGACATGATGACTAATGTGATCAGAGAGTACATCGTAGTGAGGGCCAAACGGACAACAATCTCCATCAATCTAGATCGCGACAACCAGCCTTATTTTTCTCCTGGACTTGCTGGAGGATGATGCTGCCATTTTAGAAGACCTATGTTTTACAATTATAAACTCCATATATTAAGTTAGGTAGTCGTACAATAGATATATATATATAAGTCACACAAAAAATAAAGTATACAACATATAATGTTAAGCAGTCATACAATACATGCAACTAGCTCATCTTTAAAAATAAAGACATATATGCAACTGGATCATCTCCAGATATAAAGTAAAAGCAGACGGCGATTATTTTTGGGGAGTGGAGAAGGAAGAGAGGAGAGACCCAATTCAGCCCTAAAATCGCATCAATTTGCATTGAAAATAAAATTTGACGTAAATTGTAAAATATTGCATCTAAAACATAAATCGACGCCATCTTTTCAACGCAATATGTAAAGTATTGCGTCCACTATTTGATGCAATATGTCCCGGAATTTACCACAAAAAAATCCCATGGGATTTTTTATTTTTTGTCAAAAATTTGATGCAATGTTTTACAAGTTATGTCGAACATTCGACGCATACTTCTCGGCTATTTTTCTCCAAAAAGTGGCAGAGATTTTTCAATTTGCGTCAAAAATTTGATGCAATTTGTCATTTATTCATATTTTTAATTAGTGTCGTCTGTTTTTATATTTGCGTCGAATTTGCGATAATCCGACGCGAATATTGCGTCTTCGACACAATTTTTCTGCCGCAAACTAGCACTTTTTCTAGTAGTGCTTGGGCCAGCCATTTTTTAAATACCTCAAATACATCCGACTTGTATTTCAAGAATTACACGCAAACCTCTTACTAGAATCATCGATGAAGGTCATAAAATATAATGAGCCTCCAAGGGAGGGAACTGAAGCCTTATCCCAGACATCAACATGCACTAACTCCAACTTCTCTGCTTTTAGAATATTTCTCACTGTTGAGAAATGACTCGCTTCTACTTCTCGTAGATGCAGTCTTCACAGAAGTCTAGATCAACAGACTTCAACTCTGGCAACTTATCCTTGGATAGCATCACTTTCATTGCCTTCTCGCTCATATGCCTAAGTCTCCGATGCCATACCCTGGCATTCGCTTCTGATGAAGCAACTGAAATTAATGCCCTGGAACCAAACATCATGTAGAGGGTACTTCCTTTTTCCGATGGGCCATCACCATGGCATCCTTGGTAATCTTGCATCATCACAATTGAAGGTGGCCTTCATCCCTCTGTCTGCAAGTTGTCTGACAGAGATTAAGTTTTTCTTCAACTTCGGTAAATGTCTGACATTCCTCAACTTTAGTGTCAAGCTATTAGAGAGGTCAACCACCATATCTCCTTTCTTGATAATGTCATATGGTTCATCATCTTTCAAGTACACCTTCCCAAGTCCACCTTTCATATAGTTTTGAAAGATATTTATCGGGAAGTGGCGTAAAGGAGGCACCAGAGTCAATTACGCATGACTCACTGGACTCAGCTAAGAGAATCAAGGCGTCGAATCCATCTCTCTATGATATACGCGGAATCCTTCTCCTTGCCTTTATCTTCTCCATCATTCTGCTTGCAATGCTTTAGAATATTCCCCATCAACTTTTGGTCAGAAAAGTTTGGTCAATGTAAAGTTTCTTTATGTGGCTAAAATGTTATAACAGAATGATTCCGATTACAAAAGATGGGAGAAGATATGATTCTCCCTTTTGTTAAAGGTTGGCTTCTTCGTGTGGCGATGGAGAGTGATTCTTGTTCTCCGTGGCCGGCCGACTGTCAAGCTCCGCTTCAGAATGCTCTCAAAGATTAATCAAAAGGGTGCTCTGCTTCTAATACACTCAGTGTTTAAAGTCCACTGATTACTCCTTCTTTCCCACTCTCTCCAAAAAGCAAGAAGCTTTTAGCTTGAGAATTCTCAGCTCTCAATCTCAGAAAGACCTTCCTTTCCTTCATAGCTCCTCAGGCTATTTATAATCAGTCTTAGGGGTATTATTGTTCTCTAAAATCGCTTTAGAATGAGGATTAACTTTCACATTATGTGGGGAGTTAATTGACACAGTAATGGGGGTCAGTTACAATATAAATGTAGGTCTCCCGCTGGACGTGGATCTCACGTCGCTGTTGCAAACGCAGGTGTCTCAGTTAGAATATGGAGTTGCTCAGACCCGCGTTTAAAGTGAAACACAGGATTTTTCATATCTGCGTCTGAAGTGGAGTGTTTGGACACATATATTACATAAATATTATTACATTCTTATATATACTCTGTAATAAATATTGCAAATAACTTGTCTTAATGTCCTAATTCATGCAGGGTATGATGGAAAAAGATAAAATGAATTTATCTAATTAAATCCAAAAGTTTAAAAAAAAGGAGATCGATTCAAAGCCAAAGGTTTTAGAAGATATCTTATCAGAAAATTGGATATGTCAGATAAGATAATATCATCTAATTTCAAGAAAAAATGGATTGTTTGAAGACGCTATCAGTTTCACTGAAGATAAATGGATATCTTATCAATTCTAGAAGATAAATTGAAAATCCAAGAGAATAAATGGATAGAGAGAAGATCAACGGATGGGATAAAGCAATTTAAATTCAGATACAGGCTTAATACATTTTAGCATATTAATTGTAAACTTTCGCTACCGAAACTCAAATCTAATGGTTCAAGATGATCCAGAAAGAAGACTTAAAGGACTACAATTCTTATGTTAATCAATATTTCTAATTTTATCATTTGATAAGTCATATTCAGCAATCAACTCGTTAACAAACTGCAAATCAGAATTGAATTTCCACAAAAACAAATTATGGATAAATCAAGTCAAGTTTATAGATAAGGAAAAGATTTAAATTTAGAAATAGCCAGCTTCTCTTATCTTCATATGCTTCCTATGCCTCTGATTTTCTCCTAAAAGCCCTTATACCTCGAAGGCAAAAAGGGCACCACTCCAAAGAGAGAGCTTTAGTTTAACTTTTTCGTTTCTTTTCTTCTTCACTATAATTTTAATTTTATTTTTTATTTTATTTTAGATTAGAGAGAGAGTTATATGATTAAAAAAGAGGAAGAGTTATTATAAAGTGACACTATGTAATCTTTTCTTCAAGAAACTTATATTAAATATGACAATCAATGGAGGTTTCCCATTTCTCTTCATCGTACTGTAATCGTGGTATATCAATCTACAACAAATCTACAACAGAGGTAAATCTTCTTCCTTTATCTCTTTTCTATTTTTCTTTCTTAGTTTAATTTAACAATTTTCAATCAACACTTTATCTTTTAATTTTTTCTTTAAACTTTTTCTTTTCTTCGGAATTAACAAAACCATCTTAAATACTCTTCTTTTATCTCTTTTTTTCCCTGATATCAACACTTTTCTTTATCTCTTTTTGTTTCTTTTTCTTTATAAATAAAATAACAACAATACCACCATCTCTTTCTTAACTTAACTATTTTTGTTTTCTTTTTATAAGATTGAGAAAATAAGTATTAACTAGTTTTGTTAAATTAAAAGAAAAAAACTTACACAACAATTCCATCACTGTCCCTTCTTATGGATCACGACCCGTTAGCCCTAGGCTACACGGTAGCATTGAGGACCTAGCATTGTTCTAAAAGTCTCTATTTTTCTGTGTAGATTTGGAATGATCATTATCAATTTTGATGCCATTGCCAAGGAGGGATGCCAGGGAGGGATGGTAAGTTTTCTTTTCTTTTTGATTTACTTGAGCAATTTAACTATTTTTCTTCTTTGTACATATTGATGTACAGGGACTAATTACAGAAACTAGGAGTTGCAGTGGACATATTGCTACTCTGTGCCTCTGTCTAAGAAGGCAGAGCATCAAAGCCTACAACTGTGGTGAACTACGAACTGTAGTTTCTTACAGATTGCTTGATTTTCAGAGATTTAAATCTCTGTATTTATTAGTTTATCTGTTTAACTCACTCTGTACATGATTCTAATCAACAGTAACTTGTTACTTTGTAAATGCTAAAAATGTTTAGACTCTTGCATCTTAGGGCATTTGTCTATTTCGTTTCTTTACATTACAGTTGAAGAGTGCTGGAGAAAAAGGTACGTCTGCACTGCATATAGCTTAGGAAACACACTTGTTTGTTATATTGCTTGGGTGTTATTTTGCGTATACTTGATACAAGCACTAAAACGATTTAAGGGCATATTCTTAAACAAAATAAAGTGAAAAGTCATTACTCTTCCTTAGCCAAAAAATCATCTCCTCACTCAATAACCCAACCTAACCTAAAATTGAGTAGAGTTGGCTCTAGGGATATCTCGTACTTAAATAGGGATTGACCTAAAGGAGGAGTTGTTAAAAGTTAACTCTTGCCAAATCGGTGTCGAAGGTTGGGGATTAAGGGGCAAAACCCTGGAGGTTGGTTGTTTGACATAATTAAGCCCGTCGCTTTAAGCGTGGATACATCCCACCAATCTTGCCCCTACTTGGCTGATTAACTTATGGTCAGGTTCTGTAATATACCTCTTGTGGATAATCAACGGTTATGAGTCGTCTAGGTCTAAGCTTTACCCTAACATAGGCTAGATTTTTTTAATTTCTTATTTGTTTATTTGTTTCTTCTCATGAAAATGAATTATAGTTACAATTATTCTGATCCATATTTCACCCCAACCTCTTCAATTCGGATATTACTAACCCGGCATTACATACTTTAGCTTTAACCAACCAAGTATGCCAAATTGGTTATCCAAATCAATATATGCCCCAATCTCAAACAAGAATGGGACAATCATCACTACTTTTCACCGAGTCAGTGGGGATACAACTTCCCCGAGTCTTACTATCAACAACCTTACCAACAAATAACTTCATATACTCCATATCAAGATGAACTTATAGAAGAAAAATCTTCTTTAGAAAAGACTTTTGAAGCCTTTCTTGAGTCCACATGACACATACAAGTCATAGCAGACTCAATTCTCCCAAACAATTCCCAAATCCAAAATCCTTACTCTAATTTTCAAATCCAACCACAACAAGAAGAACCTCTTGACTTAGAAAAGACTATGAAACTCATGATTCAATCCCAAAATGATTATATTCAATCTCAAATGGATTGTCTCCAATCTCTCAATAGGCTAAAAGTAAAAGTGAGTCATTTGGTCAACACAATTAATGATAGGGATAAGGAAACTCTACCTAGCACATTTTCAACCACTCCTGATTCTTTCAGCCATATTAACGAAGAATCATGGTATCTTGGAGATTTAACGAAAATTCAATTTCACCACAAAACTTTAAACTTGACCAATACCAATCCATTGACGAATTGGCAAGTTTTCATTTCAATGAGAATGAATTTGAAGAAGAATGTGATACTAATTCTCAATATTGTAATTCAGTTTCACTTTTTGAATCTCTGTTGACTCCGATATCCTTACCCGATTTGGATCCATTTCGAAGCCAACACTTATTCCTATCCCTATGGAGCTTGAACATAAATCACCTATTTTCGATAGTCATATTCCATTGTTGGAAAATAAATGTGAACTTGAATTCTATGATTCGGACCAAAACCATGAACCAAACCCAACTCTCGAACCTAAACTTGATTTAAGTTTTATTCCTGAGTCAGTATCGGTTCCTATTACTTTTATTGTTGAGCTGAAATTATCTATTCCACAAAATCACATTCCATTGTTGGATTGAGTTTTAGATCCATATGACTCCGTGATGATATTCCAAGATTGGTCATATAACTGAAAAAATTTTCATGCTAGGATCTTGCATGATCCTATTTATATTGGAAAGTATAAAAATGCTAATAAGAAAGAAGATATGGAAGGTGGGTTCCCTGAAAATTCACAGTATCTAGATTGGATAGAAATGCTTGGCCCAATGAGATCACCACCGGAACCTCCACCTTAAGGTAACAATTTCCTTCCCTTTCTCCTTTTTTAATGTATTATTGCATTTCATTCATACATTGAGGACAATACATGAGTTAGGCGTGGGAGAAGGTTTACTAACATACTAACTTTACTGATTTAAAAAGATATAAAGGGCAACAATTCTTATGTTGATCACTGTTTCTAATTCTATCATTTGATAAGTCATATTCAACAATCAACTCGTCAACAAGTTCCAGATCATAATTGAATTTCTACAAAAAAATTATGGATAAATCAAGTCAAGTTTGAAAATAAGGGTAGGATTCAAATTCAGAAATAGCCAGCTTCTTTTATCTTCATACGCTTCCTATCCCTCTTGTTTTCTCCTATAAATACCCTCATACTCGAAGGCAGAAAGGGAAACACTCCGGAGAGAGCTTTAGTTTAGCCTTTTCTTTTCTTTTCTTCTTTAATGTAATTTATTTTTATTTTTTATTTCTTTTAGGTTAGAGAGAATTACATTATTAAAAAAGAGGAAGAGTTATTGTAGAGTGACATTATGTAATCTTTCTTCAATAAGCTTATATTAAATGTGACAATCAATGGAGGTTTCTCACTTCTCTTTATCGTACTCAATCTGACCAAACACTACTTTCATGTACTTTTTTTTTCTACTTTGCTTTACATCTAATGTATGTCAATCTACAACATAGGTAAATCTTCTTCCTCTATCTCTTTTCTATTTTTCTTTCTTAGTTTAATTTAGCAATTTTCAATCAAACACTTTCTCTTTTAATTCTTTTCCTTTGAACTTATTTTTCTTTTCTTTTGAATTAAGAAAACCATCTTAAATACTCTTCTTTTATCTCTTTTTATTTCTGATACCAACAATTTTCTTTATCTCTTTTTGTTTTTTTCTTTTATAAATAAAATAATAACAATACCACCATCTTTTCTTCTACCATCTCTTTCTTAATTTAACTTAACTATTTTTGTTTCTTTTTATAAAACTGAGAAAATAAGTATTAAATACTTTTGGCAAATTAAAAGAAAGAAACTTACACAATGCTTCTATCACTATACCTCCCATTGGATCATGACCCGTTAGCT